>VOMN01138259.1:0-27115 GCA_014899125.1 Orchestia grillus | reverse complement strand
GGGTGTAATTCAGGCACCATTGAAATACCGGGTGCGTATAATAATTGAATTAAATATAAACCAGGCTACACAATTTTGGCTCAGCTTTGGAAATTAGGACAGAATCAAGATAAGAAGGTAAAAATATTTGCTTCGGATTTTATTTTGGATACGGTATTTTTTTCAGGATAATCAAAAGGCTAACTGAATTTAAAATCCTAAATCAATTTCGTCGAGAGAGAGGAGCCAAAACGATCTACCGTAGTTCAAATACGACTATGGTGATGGTTACAGCTTCGTTAATACTGTGTATCTCAAACACTTATAAAGAAATATTCCATAGGATTTTGTATTCCAGCAAACCACGTTGTAATAACTCTACTGAAGGATGATTCAGTCTATTGCTCGCTCCGTTTGTATAATATATGCTATTATTTCACGATGACGCAGAAGGGTCGTTTATGTAGCCACGTTAGAACATGCAAACAATCTCTGTTGAACGTACCTGACTGTACATATAGTTCCCATAAACGCAAGTATACTCTTCATATAAGATCAATGCATTAACCGTTCAAAGGGACGAGCTTTATAATCAGAGAGTAGAACAATTACAAATCTTGCAATAGAATTACGCAACACGCTGTTAGAAAGAGGCGTATGTACAATTGGCGTTACGGTGAATAAAGGCTCAACGCTCACGAGGTAGTGAACAAATTATTCAGAATCACGGCTGTAATTAACATTCGACGTGCCATCTTTGTTTGGAATCGCCGATAGCTATATATAGTCGATCCACAGGGGCGTGGGGCAGGATGGACGGCAAACTAACGAGTGCAGGCCCGCGCATACCAACAAAGTTCGTGTGTTCGAAGCCTTATTTGTTCAGCCAGTAGCTTTATGTGCATGAGGCACAATTTTGTCCCTCACGTCGAACAGAAGCTTGCATTTTTGAATCATGATCATGATTTCAACTTACTATGTTCTGAGAAGAGTTGTTTCCAACCGCAACGTTATTTTCTTATTCGTCAGAGTTTTTGCACGCATTTGAAGAAGGTAAGGCAGAACGCCTGAAATTGTTTTTTTTCAGCGTCAGTCACTTCAGAAATTGGAATATACGTAATGCGTGCAGAGTACATCGGCATTTTCTTTTTAATCGATTAGAAATTGAGAACAAAAATGTTCGTTCATAGAAACAGAGTCCTATATAGAATGACAATTCTTAGTTTGCATGTCCCGATTACCTAGGGAACAGGCGTAGTGTTAGGTCTGGAGGAAATCTGTCATTAACACAACAGCTGCCAAACGCTGTCGTTTCCAACACAGACGACATTAAATTACGTGGAGACGACGGTACAAACCAAGCATTTGATCACTCGCAAGCTTATGCTAATGGAATGTAAAAAACAATCAAGATATGGGGGATTCCAAAGTATTATTTTTTTAAATCATCGTTTGCAAAATAAAGTCACTCGCGAAAATTGAAACTTTTAAAAGAGATTATATTTCTTTAGTGATTAATAAATCGTTAGAAGAATTCAGTAAATACAGACTCGTTCCAGGGTTGAAACTATAATTTCCCATTTTTTTGTGACTGAACAAAATGAAAAACAAGTTTTAATGCTAGGACTTTGCTTTCGTGATCAGGTCAATTAACTTTCAAACTTGATATTTTCAACTACNTACTCTGAGTCATAGGAATAAATCTATCGACTGCGCTGGAAAGAAACAAGTGCAAAGAATTGTACAGCTCCTGCAGAGTGGTAGTGAAAAAGAAGTAAAACAATTGCAAATAATTAGTTTTGGCCAGATATTATTCAAAAATGAACTGATGATAGGAGAATTCCGAAGTGTTTACTTTTTAGGACAGTCTTCCAATAGTACTGAAGAAACAAAAAATAACACTATTGGGCCAAAATGTTTGTCGCACCCTGGAGACACGTAGATCTAACGAAAACAAACATAATAGATTGAACCACCTTTCACATTGATTACAGCTTTTATTATATTAGGTATAGATTTATACGATTTTGCAAGCAAAGTAAACGAATACTGGTTCAAAGTACGAGCAAACGTTGAGAAAAATCTTCCAACGAAGAAGGCCGAGGTGCTGAAGCTCGCAGCTCCCTTTCTATTGGTCCCACAAAATTTCACTAGAATTTAAATCAGGATACTGTGGAGGCCATTCCATGTGAGGAAAACATCCTTCGTGATCCCTCAACCAAACTTGCACTGCCTGAGACCGGCGGATGCGAGCGTTGTCGTTTTAAAATTACTGGAACCCCCAGGAAAATTAAAATTTACAGATGAGTGTACTTGGTAGCTTCAGACATTCATATAATACTGAGATTTCATTTTATAGCTGCACAAAGTTGGTGAATGGTGAACCTAATCCCGGCCATATGAAGCACCCCAGTTCATTAAACAGCCTGCGGAAGCCTTGACTGTCAGAGTGATACATGAAAGATCCAAAGCTTCATGGGCTTCCCGTCTCACTCTAACTCTGCCATCCGTCTGGCACAAGGTTAGCCTTGAGTCATCAGATCATTGGATGTGTTTCCATCGCTCTACAGTCCAGTTTTGTAGCCTTTTGCAAATTGGAGCCATTTCATTCGAATAGCTTTACTTACTAATAGATTTGTGGCAGCGGCTCACTCCTCAAACCCATTTTGTCATCGCTCCGCGCATAGTGCGGACAAAAATTTCCTTAAAACATTCGTTGAACATTCTAGTCAACTGCTGAACTCTTTTTCGCCCATTTGTTTTCACCAATCGCTCCAATGAACGCCACTATTCCCCCTGTATGACTGCACTTCACCATCTTTTTACACTGCTCAATTTTCTTTGCACAGTCGTAAGGGATACGGCCATCATGTAAGACACTCTCTGACGGGTTTCATAGTCTTATCCAACCCTACAACCTTTTCTTTGTTCAAGAAAGTGGTTGGTTTTGTACTTTTGCATGATTTTAGTCGCAGAAAAAACCTGTTCCATCCTGATTGCTAGTGATGCCAAACATAACTATTGATACCATATCCATTTTTCCAAATTCATAATAAAGGAACCTGTAAAATTGTTTCAATTAAGCCTACATTTTATGGCGAGGCTAGAAAAGTTTTAGTCGAGTAGTGTATGTTCAAAGTTGTCACCGTGGTTTTATTGTTTTTCTTTAGATTGCGTTCCCAACGAGTTTGTACAAAAAAGCTGCAGCGGGCTTCCCACCCACATGACGATGTCTGGATGGATCAGCACGTAACGTCACTCAGTGTGGCGCTTGTGAAACGTTGTCTTGTGCTACTACAGATACCTTGTAGCGACGCTTTTGAATTGAACAAACACGACGACATGTCTTATGAATTAAACATGGACTATCGGCAAAATTTCGTGTGGCTTGCGGACCAAAATTCCAACGGTGTTGCTGAGTCAGAAACTGAGCCTGCTGAGTGATCTCGCTGCCATGCCGCCGACCAGGCACCCTCCCTCACCTGAATAGGGTGCGGCGAGGTGCGCTCGAATTTGCTCAGCTTATTCGCTTGATGCAACTTATGCTATGATGTCCATGTGGATTTGTCGACACGTATTTTGTCTATTTTTCAAGTCTTGCAACGTGGTGTTGAGGAAAAACATTAAATGTTGAAAATTATTCTACTGTGAGCGAAATCACTTTCATTGCATTCGCTAATAGGTTTTTTACACTGTTTTTTTAAGATAGTTTCTTAACGCAAGCCTTCAAGGTTTCAATAATCCTGCCCATTGGGAAATGAAAAACACTTTCAATACTTTAGATACCAGGTCAATGAGCTCGTTAATTTTAGAGAAGTGACACAAATATTCCTTAACTTGCAAATATAGAATTACATGCTATTATTATTCAAAGGCCTCGTAATTTATTAGTATCTGAAAAGTTTAGAGTAACACTCAAAAATCGCGACAGTTAGAGAACTGGTCTGAATTAAGAGAGAGCTGTATTTTTAGATTCACTCGCTTATGGTCTTAGCAGACTAGAGAACGCGATGTAATTGGAGAATAGCTTTGAGCTAACGTAGTGTTTACTTTGAGTCAGCAACAATTCATAAATTGTGATTTAGTACTTGGTTACTGCAGATGTAACCGTAAGAGATGAGAATGCTTCCAATATTCGTGGATGAGTGCTGAACGGAATTGAGAGGATTGAGATGGCTGTGCAAGGGATGGTTATCGAAATTCTGTCGAGTAAATTTTATTCTGCCTGCATTTCTCCTAAACGGGCATAGACAACGAAAACCCCACAGAACCTTAGATCTCTGTAAATATTAACTCTTTAACACGTAATTATTTAGAGTAAAAAAAATAAAAGATGATTATAGCACATGGAATTAATCATGATAAGAGCCGTTTCAAGCTCGCTACCCTGCTCAGGTGAGGGTAAATAGAAACAACGGCACAACCTTAATGTCCTGACCTTCTTGACGATGTCCATGCGAGCGTCATTGACAAATATCAGTAACTGAATTTTCGATCCAAGAAATTAACACGTGCCACTTTAGGCGGTTGTAAGTCGTCATGAACAGCATGTAAGGTGTTAACAGAAATTAACGGAAACAGTTCATGGTTGACTAATTACCTGTGGTTCACAAAGCCTTCAATATTCAACGATAACCTCATGCAAAGTTCAGTATCGTACTGTAAGGCAAGCTGAGAAAAATCATGAACTATTCCTTCTACATCCTTTTGACTCGTCATAAATTTCTCATGGAGCTGGTCGAGTTTCAGAGTGTTGGGTGCCAAGTTTAGCTTGCAGCTCAGGACTCGGAAATTAGCACCTGTGATGGTCTTTTACTGCATCGAGCGTGCCGCCGTCCTTCTCTCATTGAGTCTAACCAGATCACAGTACCTGACCGAGACTGCCACATCGGCGCTAATCGCGACTTTCCCGCTATTCTAAAATTTGGAATGCACTGCGAGCAATAACGGCTCCATCGAAGCTTTAGCGATACCCGTGTTAATAGGGAGGCCAATAGCTGGCAGGGCTCGGTAGGACATGGTCCTGATTGCTGCTGAGGCGGTCAGTCCTAGCAAACACTTTCAAGTCACGACTCTATTTGTTGATCTTTTTAGCAACTAGAAGCGAGCGGCCGACCTCTGGATGTCGTAAACACATGACGAATGTTGCAAGTCACATCGTCTGCAGGACGTGCCGCGCGCTCAATAGAACTGGAGCAGCGCGATGTTTGCATACTTTACTTTTTTATTTATTCACCAGATTTGCAGGCAGAGCCTCAATCTGAAGGCTTCTGCTTTTTTCATTGAATTTGATTGTTGCGAGGAAGATTTTTGCGTCAGGAATATTGATTCCCTTGCAACTCACCTTCGAATCGTTTTTGCTCTGGGAATACGAGTGAGATGAATTTAGCAAATAGGGTTGCGACAGTCGAAGAAGTTTCTCTGAACTTTGTGGCAGAGTTATCGATAGGCAGCGAATATTGAGTCAATTGGCACGGCAGCACTACGCAGGAGACACGGGCTGGAAGATCGGCATGGCAGGACTACATATGAGACACGAACAGGAAGGTCGGCATGGCAGCACTACATATGAGACTCGGGCTGGAAGATCGGCATGGCAGCACTACATGTGAGACACGGGCAGGAAGATCGGCATGGCAGCACTACATGTGAGACACGGGCAGGAAGATCGGCCTGACAGCACTACATATGAGACATGGGCAGGAAGATCAGCACAAGACTACGTAGGAAACAGGGATTGGAACAGTGGCACGACAAGACTACATAGGAGACACGGATAGGAACAGTGGCAAGACATCGCTATGTAAAATATAAGGAGAGATAGGTTGGCATTTCAGCATTATAATTAATTTCGAACAGCTGCAATCAACAACGAAGAAATAAATTATTTCTTTATGCTACCTTACGGTTACGGAAAAACTGTGATGAACCTCTTGAAATCTATCTTCTTTTTTAATTCTGTGTTCCTCCCATTCGAATGATCACCATTTGTTGTAGAGATCCGATGCTCAAATGTTGACAAGTGGCTTGAGTACTTCTAACCTCAAACTCGCCAGCTTCGGTGTACACTCAATGATGTCTTTTTTTTGTCCCTTTAGTTATTGGAACAACGGAAGATTTCATCACTTTCACCACTCTAGTAGATGGAACACAGCACTTTCCTATGTCGCAATCGTCAATTTCTT
Organism: Orchestia grillus; assembly: GCA_014899125.1. NCBI lineage: Eukaryota > Metazoa > Arthropoda > Malacostraca > Amphipoda > Talitridae > Orchestia > Orchestia grillus. Next base: position 20,951 of record VOMN01138259.1, on the reverse strand, counting down.
TACTTGCTCCGAGCTTATGCGCTAAAGTACAGGCCTTATTCTCATTTAACGCAAGTTTACTGTAATGGCGCCTCGTAATTCGCTTGATATTGCCATGGTCGAGGGATAAGGCAGCAGGCTGTGTGTTGATGCTCTCTACGAGGTAGAAATGTTGTTCCTGTCGTAAGAAAATGCTTGAGATTTTTTCTCTTTAATGAGTGACACGAAGTGCCTTTATAACTTCGGTTCAAATCACGGAAAAAGCAATATTCATTTTCGACGTAACTTTCATTCCGTTTGTCTTTCAACAACACTTCGTTAGATTATTTCGACGTTTTCATAAAAGTAACATTCTTCCTTTTAGTACATTTATTAGGGTAAAACTTTTTCCGAGCTCATTCAGCAATTAGTTTCAATTTTTTTCAGTTGTTTCAATGTTCATAATTTTTAAGAGGAAAAATTAACTGGGGTGATCAGAGCTGCTTAACCCTCTAAGCCCTACAGGCTGCCCTTAGTCTCAGCCTAGTTTTTACTTGGTACATTAATCCCAACTATTTGTGAATTAATTTGGAATACTATGTTCATGACCAGGACTCCAGGAGTTCAGAACTTGCAAAAAAAACGTTTCCAGATGTCATCGACAAATTTGCCATATTTTTCGTACGAATGACTTCACAAACTTGTCTGTTCTCAATACATTTGTATTCAGGATTTTAGGGAAGAAGAGGTACAAAAATTCACGCATGCAAGAAAGTGGTAAACTAAGCACTTTTGCCTCTGAGGAACGTTGTGAAAATAAATTGTTTTTTGAGATATTAGCTGTTTATTGTTTGACAAGGGGAAATTTGAAAATGAAATTAGCACAAAAACTTTTTTGTACATTTACTATACAGAAATTGCTCAAAGTTTCCATCACCCACATTGATGCAGATCGATTTTTGGGGACACATGAAAAGCCTCGTTTATTCAGCACCCGTGGAATCGGAGGATCTTGTAGCGAGGATTCCAGTGGCTTCTGGCGATATTTCTGAAATGCCAGGATTTTTCCACAAGATCCGACAGTCCTTTAGTGCAAGGTTTCACAAGTGCATCGATGTTAATGGGGGAAACTTTGAACAATATTGTAAAGTAAATGTATAAATGTTAGTTGCGGGCAATTTTGTTTTCAAATTTCCTCATTTTAAACATAAAATTGCTAAAATCTCAAAGAATAATTTTTTTGGCAAAGTTTCATTGGAGCAAAAGTGTTTAGTTTGTCACTTTCTGATAGGCGTGATATTTGGAACTGTTTTTCTCTAATACCCTGTGAGCATATGGTCGCTGATCAATCCTAGTTTGCTCGACATTGTCGCTGACATCGCTTATACAATATGAACATGATCAGGAGAAGCTATGGAGTTCTAAGAATGAAACTTAGTTGTTGTGTAATCCTGGTGTTGAACAGACTTTTGGGCACGAAGCTCAGTTCAGCATGATGTGGGCAGTCACCACACCGGCACGGTCGGCACTTGGTGCACTTCAACCAATCTGACGCCCCAGCCAATTGGAGAGTCTCACGTAAATCAGAACTGTCGCAGATTTCTTGAGATAGACTACACATGTCTTTCGCTTACTTTTCCTCCTGAGGATATCAAAAATTTGTACACATACTTCGACCGTTGGTCTTAAGGCAACTTTTTACTTTCTTGCTTTTAGAATTGAGTAACTTGTCGAATTCTTCATGAATAGGCCGGACATTGAGTTCTATTAGACGGCTACTGGTACATGATGTAGGTCGATTCATGGAAAAAGCTCCATTATTTTGATCCTCGATTTCTTCATTCGTGGGTACACAAGAAGATCTAGCGTTTCTACCATCACTGCTTGAGAAAAAAAATTATAGTCTAATTTTAAAGGAGAGTCGAACTTAGGAGAAGCCTTGAGAACCATGTTTAACAGATTTGCTCAGATCTCAGGAGCCATCAGAATTTTATGTGTTACAAAATTTCATGTTTTCAACTAGTGAATGTGAGCGCAGAGCATACTCGTCAATGTCTTCTGTACTGCCACCTGTAAAAGTCATTTTTTGGGGAAGGCGAGATGTGTCGCTTTCCAGATTTAGGAAATTGTGAGCCCCCGTAGACAGCCAACTCGCAACGGGAGGGCGAGCTATGTCGCGCCCCGACAGGATGACGCTAATAACAGCGGCAGTTTCGTCGCCAGCTCCCTCGCTGTTCACGGCTAGTAGTTCACGGCTGAATGGAAGGTCAGCAGGCAGCGCAGTCTCGCTCGTTATCACTGGGTCCTTGTCATAGTCAAGTGGAGGTGGCAAAAAGATTAATCCAACAGCGCGGGAACTCAGGGACGGATGGAATGGACTCGTCCTCGGGAGCTGACGCGATGTTAGGAGAGCGGCAAACTGGCCTGAGAAGGGTCGGCTGGGGTAATTCGAATATTTATTCCCGACTCTATACAGCATCTAAAAATTGCTTACGCGAATGTTTATTTGGGGTCCGAAATCTGAAGAGTATCAAATTCTATTAACGAGGGGAAAATTAACTCGAGCAATATTTTGACATGCTACAGAATAGGAGAATTACCCGTGTCATAGATGAGAAAATAAAATGACGTTTCTTGAAGCAAGATAACATCTTCATGTCACGGGTCTACTTGAAAACTTCCAACTGCTCTTTTATGGTAGACTGAACTTTTTCACGTTATTGCACGTCAAAATATTACTGGACCTAATTTATCGTTTACATAAGAAATAAATTGAAGTCTGCCAGCCTTAGAATGTAAGATACATGTGCTATCGGGGAATGTTACTCGGTTTGAAATTTTTAAATGCTAATTTTCGTATATCATATGCAACTTTTCTACGCTATAGCAAATCGGTTACAGACAATTTTATTTAGAACTTCCCACTGCCGGGAGAAGTCGCCGGCACGAGTCGAGCTATCTGAAGTCTTCCAAGAGAACGAGCGAATTAACTCTTCACTTTCAAACGAAGCCACTGCCGCTACACTTGTCTTCGTCTGCTGTTCTTTAAAACTTGCTGCTCTCGAGCTCATTTCACTATGGTTGCACTTCGATGACTATTGACAGTCAATTGTATAGACAGCTCTTCTTCGGTCGTCTACGTCGGACAACATCCTTGCAGCTTTCAAAGGGACACATTCTCCACCGTTGCATCGTTCTTGTCACTATAGGCGGAAAAATCTCGCTTTATCCAAATACTCCTTTTTAGCTGGAAAAGCCTTCCGTAAGTTGGGATTCTAAGAGGAGACTTTGAACTAGAGGATCAGTCAGGAAAGTGGAGCGAAGGTACAAGAATACTTGTAGCTTCTCGTCTAGCAGCTGTTAGGCCTTTCACAGCTAGCGCAAGAGCTCGAGATGCCGTGCATAGGAATACCCGTGTCTGTGCTCTCTTGAAAATCCTAATTTGGATTACGCACATGCAGTAGGTTTAAAGCAAGCTTGCACAGGAAGTTCTTCAGAGAGACTATTTTGCGCAGTGTTTTCCAACGTCTCGCTCCAGCAGCTCAACAGCTTGGAGCCTACGTGAGCTCTCAGTATCAGTAGCAGGATTAGAATTTTATTTTCATTGAAAAAATATTGTGACAAAAAACATTTTCAAGTTTTCTTTATTATACAGAGCTGGAGTGAAATTTTGATTATATTTTTTTGCAGATTCTTATTCGGGACGCTGGAGGAGGGAAAAATATTCAGAACTGGAATATATTCAGTTCTTGAAAAAATTTTAGTTCGATAATTGCACGCGAAGGTAGTGTTGAATTTGCCTGAGTTTTTATTCGTTTTGAAAGTGTTTTATTGTTTGAACTTTGAACGGAATAAGTAATTATAAAATTATAAAGATAAGTAAATATTTAGTCGACAACATTGGATCAAATCTTACTCAAATTACTACTCTAGTTATCGAAAGATGTGTCGAAAGACCGCGTTTTAGTTTATCGCTAAACCTTTCGAAATGAGCGTAGAAATTTCTGATTTTGTGGGAAGTGAATAGTGCACAGAAATTAATACTTCGTACACCTTCCAGACGTTACTGTACGATGTGTACAGTGTACGGACACGTGCACTGTTAGTCTGAGGCAGGAACATGATTAATAAATAACGCGATGCCAGTTTTTCTTTCAAAAGGTTAAGAATAGGTTAAAAAAAAATTCACATGAATTCCACAATGAAGTCCTCGAGCTCCAAGTAAGGGAAAAAATTCTCGAGCTAACAGATTCAAGGGAATTTAAATGTGTTGCAACACTTTGATCCCCACGAATCTGCGGTAAAACAAGATTTCCACGCAAACGTGAAATTTAGTCATTTTTGCCCTTTTTTGCAGCATCTTTTTGTTTTATTCTAAGTGCTCGTATTCGATATGTAAAAATTTAAGTCATCGAAAATCAGTACGTTTATCATAGATAAACGTAGATAAACATTTAAGGACAGTTCTTTCAATGTCGAGTATTTCTTAAAGTAGTTTTTTATGATATTTAATGAAAATTAATCGTTAGTGTGGTTCAATCTTATCCCAATACGGTTACAGCTGTTTATCTATTTTATGATACAAATAATTAGAAAATTTTGCTCCCTATGCCACAGAGAATATTTTTATCTATTTATTCTTTCTCTTTTATTCTAAATTGCGTCGAGCAATTGCTTGTCACGATGTACTCGAAAGGTTTTTCCTTGAAAGCTTTGGCGTAGTAACGCACGGTGACCATTTTGTAGCGGGCTATGACACAGATTGCACCTGATCGGTCAAACTTGAGCTCTGTTTAACTAATCGTGTTCCTGGAAGAGTGCAGGAAATTGTAGACGTCAACATCCAGTCCCGAATTCTCCTTTATTAAGTAGTCGCCGATATTCGAGAACACATTTGAACGTAATTTTTCGGTTAGATATAAAATTTGATGTTCAGGTGGACAAACTTGAACTCATGAGGTCTCAAGGGAAGTTGAAGAGAAGTTGGAACTTAACCCTTTACAGAACATAAGTTTCTAGTATTAGCAATCGTTAGCTTATTGGCATAGCCAATAAATAATTTTTTCAAACCAGTAATAGTAATTTTAATTAAAAATTAAAAAATGCAAGATTTTGCACTAAAAAATTTGAAGCGGAACAATGATGCATGGAAATTCATTTTACAAGGTGATTCCTTTAACGGGATCTGCGACAAAATTTGTGATTTCATGTTGCCGCCCACAGATAACTTTTTGTCTCTTTTATTTTGCATAAGAAAGTCATGAGCTTTTTTGTAATATGAGAATTAAATTTACTAAACTTGATCAGAAATCTTGAATTAGTAACATCGAATAAGAAGATGAATAAGTTTAGCGAGCTTTCATGAAATGCAAAAAAAATAGATGCTGTGCCTGTCAGTACCCAAAATTTCCATATTTCCATAAAGGTCGTGTAAATGTTTTCGTTTCGTTTGATGACGCTTTTGAGAATTCCTTGGTATCTGAAACATACTAAAAAAAATTATGTATTTATTTTTCTACATTTATCTGAAGCTTTTACCTATTAGAATACTTTCCAGAAATGCCAACCTCTTTCTTTGCCTTCAAGCGATTTTGTAACGTTCGTGCAGCACCTTAATTAACTTTCTACTGCGATAATTGTGAAGTTTTCTTGCCAGCAGGCCGAATTTTGAGTGACAGGTATTATAACCGATGGCAATTGCTCTTGTTATTTCCTTAAACATAGTGTTAAACATAAAAAACACTTCTATTTTCAAGGAGGTAGTTCCTTGCAAGAAGGCCTAATTACCATTGGAAAAGTTTTTGTTGGAAAGTGATGGTAGAAAAATAACGGAATTTTCAAATAACACGATATTGGTAGAAAGATAGTGGAATATGTCAAGTAATACGTTTTTGTATGTTCAAAGTCGTAAACTCGCGTCCTTTGACACATTCACCTTTTAATCAATCGGATCTTGGAGATATTTTTTAATCAATCAGAAGAAGTTTCGACATGGGAGATATCGATGACATTCGTTTTTATTTCATAGAACTGTATTCTGATTGCATTCTCATATCTTGAAAGATGGAAGCAATTTCAGTATTAACGTCTTGACTTTTAATTCAGATCAAGCGAAAAGATGCGTTCATTCGGAACGTGTATTTATCTTTATTCGAGTATGGCAAATTATGTGAAAGAGGTTAATACAAACGACAAGAAAAATCCTAAATATAGCCTATAGTAAGTCGCATTATATTCTTTAAGCTTGCGAGCGATTCATTGCATTGTTAGACTTATATTGTCTATCATACCGTGCCTAGTGTCCCAGCTACTACAAGTTCATTGCGTTCCTCAACATGTTGCCCTTCTCGTCTCATCTGTTGTAGTCTTCACTCGATTCTTTTTCTTCATGCGGCATAATCTGTTAATTACAAATTAGGAAAACAGATATTGACGAACATTTTGTTTACAAAGTAATTTCAATGAAAACGTTGGGGCAAAAACCACTCTATAAAATATTATCACGTTATACCTGTAAAAATTCAAACCAGGACGTTTCGGGCCCTAGCGCATCATCAGCAAAATTCTGGAAGGGTAAATAGGAATCTAAAAAGATATTCAAACAAAGTCAAATCTTACAAACGAGGCTAACAAAACATAATCAAAAAATAAAAAAGACGGAGGAGGTTAACTCATTGTGGGTTAGCTCTTCTGTAGTGTATTCTTTTTTTAGGCACGCTCTCGCGGTCACCAACTCCTCCGTCTTTTTAGATTTTTTGACCATGTTTTATTAGCCTCGTTCGTAAGATTTTACTTAGTTTAATACCTTTTTAGATTCTTGTTTTATCCTTTCTGGATTTTGCTAATTTTTTGCTAGAGCTCGAAACTTCCTGGTTTAAATTTTTACAAGTATAACGTGAAGATGTTTTACTAAATGGTTTTTGCCATAACGTTTTTAGTGACGGAACATAACCAACTCAGAATCTGAGTTCCAAATGTTCTTATACAGGTTGCGTACGGTATCTGAGGACACCTCATGCATGTTTAGAAAAACAGCACGCATTAAACAATTCTCTCGATATTTCGCCGATATAAATGACCTCGCCTAAGAACGTATGATTTGCTTTCGAGGTCTTGATGACCAATATTCTTTATTTTTCCTTCAAACATTTGAAGATCTTTGGCAAGATGTCGCATTAACTTTTCTGTGTTTCCGTTAAACATGCCATGCACTCCTCTGACAAATTTGGGTGTTGTGAGTGAATCAGAGCGTTAGCAATGCTGTTTTCTCGTGATCATGGCCAATTCATCTCCATTGTTTTCATTTAGCTCTATCTATCTTTGGAAACGAAAGATCTTGCGACTTTTAGAAATCTTGCAATTTCTAAATTGATGTGTTTCGCTTTTACAGCCATTAATACAGTGAGTCATTTCATCAGTTATAGCAGTATCTGCTATGGGGTCTTCTGAAATAAAAAATACATTAATTATTATCGGGTTAGTTTAAATCGCAAGAAATAAGTGTCCTCAGATACATTAAGCACCTTATACAATGAATTGTAAATATAGTCGTAATAAAAATAAAATCCTGTATGATCATTTCTCTCTCAAATTCAAGAAGCGCCCATTTTTTAACGGCTGGCGTGTATGGAAATCAAGAAATTGATTTCACAGTCCACATGTTATTAATTAGGCCTGGTCGTCATGGCTCAACTAGCAGACACACTTATTCCGATTAAGTGATTCTTATCGATATATCTTCGCGCTTGGGCACAAAAACTAAGCCTGAGCTCACGCTGGAACTCATTTGTTGTACATACTGGGGATTTTATACTTCGTTCTCGGAAAAACTTATATTTAAAAAAATTAAAATAAATGATCGCTCCAAATTTGGAAGTTTAAATTTACGTTAATTTCGTGATCAACATATATTTTATATTTTATTTTATAGCCTCTTGAAAAATATCTCAATCTTTTATTGAAGGAAATAAGAAGTTACGTATTTATCAGATCATCTTGTAAACTTTTTCCGAATTTACTACGAAGAAATGGAGTGATCCAATCTTAGCATTTAATGAAATTTAACCATGTATGCAGTTTCCATGATTATAATCATCGAAAAAGCTTATTTTTCACAAGTCATGAATAACTATGACTTGTGAACAAGTAAGCTTTTGAATTTTATTACTGAAAACTCTTTTGGTTTCAAAGAGGAAAAAACTGGAATATCAGTCTCGACCTCCTCGTGGCTTGTGTGAGTTCATCCATCCAAACGATCCTGTAAACTGATGAAAAAGCAAAAGTCAGAAGGAGCAAATCTGGAAAAAAGGCGGAGGAGGAATTTTCTGTTAATCAAGTCTTTCAATCTTTTGTAATGGAATTTCTGCAGAATGGAGTCGTAACATGAGGAGCACACATTTTAGAGTTCTTTCCTTCGAGCCGGAAAAGTACATCAGTTGGTGGAATAAAAAAATTGTAAGTAGATTAGAAGGTCAGCTGATTCATGGAAACTGTATCGATGATTACAGTCTAACAGAATGTAAAATATAATCAATCAATTTTTACTTAAAATCCGGACATAACTTAGGGGGTGAGCTGACACAAGGGGAGGAATTTTTTAGGCTAATCTCTGTAGCGCGCCGTCCAGTGGCCTCCCACAACTGATCCCACGCAAGCCAGCTGCTCGGGGCTGGGATGTACCACAACTGGGATTGGTTTCACTGTAATTCACCACTAACTCTTAATGAAATATATTCCATTATTGCTTTACCGTACGTGTTTTCGTCTTTTTTTAGGGAATTCTCCATTTTGAAAATATATTGTGGAACTTGTTTGCAGGAGCCTAGAACTCTTCTTTACCCACGTATTCATATTTTTAAATACGAGTAGACTAAACGTGTACGACAGGCTCGTACATTTGAACATGTGTTCTCCACTTCATTCTTCAGAGCAGCTTAAACATGGGAACGTACAAATCCCGTCCTGTGGTACGTTAAAGAGAACATTGTAATTGTTCTTCCAGGTCATCGAAATTGCTCCCTTCATCCCTCATCTGCTTTCGTTTCTCTCTAAGCTTAAACATTTACCCCATAACTTTTGGGCTTAGGTTAAATGGTCCGAAGCATGCGATATGAAAGCTATTTTTCATAGCATTTGGTTTTGACGGAACGCTAAGTAGATTGTGAGAGACGGATGACACCCTGTGCGGCGCCCTGAGGCTCTGACGAACAAGCACTAAAAATTCGACTTTTTTGTAAAATATAAATTAAATAATGGCGTACCATCAGGTTTGTGCATTTTCATTTTTGTTTGAATTTTGACCTATAAATTATTAGAGGATAGAATGATGAAATAAATGGCATTCATGTTAAGCGTGATGGGAGGTTAAAATACGAATTAAGTACAACAGTTATCACAAATCCCTGAAAATATTTCTGCTGAACAGTTTCTCGTCCTTGCAAATTCTAAAAAATGAAAGAATAAAATGGAAGCTACTGCATGTTTATTAATTTTACAAACTTAAATATATAGCTGAATTAGTGCAGGAAAGAGCAATTGTAATAGTAATTCAAATGTTCCTGAAACAAATTTTTTCAGTTTTTCTTTGAAATAATTGTCAACGAGTCGGCATGGCGCTTTGAAACATAAATACACATGGCCTGAAATATTTGAAGGCGTGTAATTAGGTCGAACAATCTGGCTTGTCAGCTAAGATTGGGTTCCAGTTTGGTGAGCTAGTGAGCAAACACAGAGAAAGGCTTCTGTCAAACACGCTCGGTGACTGCAGCAGCACCAGCGTCGCTCCAAACCAGGTTCATCAAAGCTGTAAGAAATTGCATGACAATTCGAATGTTCCCTTTTAGACAGGTTAGTAAATACAATGAATGTTAGCTTCATGATAGAATTAGCTTGGCTCGAATAGCGCTCAAATGCTACATTATATTTTTAGTTCTGAAAACCTGAATCTGATCATTAAGTCGTGCAGCTGCCATCGTGATACCAGCCGAAAACAGCAGTCATTGCTCGAAAGACTCTTCGTACTTGTTGGAATTTATTGAAGCTATTCTGGGTGTTTTTCCAGGCGTAATTAGTATTTACTGTGAGTAGTTTTTAATGGACGGGAAAATCTTTTGGTTCAATAATACATAATTTAGAAGCATTTTTTTGACTGTTGAATTTACGATTTGAAAAAAAGGATGCATATAAATTTTCCGCTATAATTCGAGCTTTTATTTCAAAGCTTGATACATCAGTATTGAATTCAAGCAAAATCCGTTTGGGCCATAAAAAGACCGAAGCTTCTGCAATATTTCTGGGTTGCGCAGGTCTCTCCAGGTCGATGGTGTGACATGACAAGGCTGTATTGAGGCGCTGTTTGCACGCTCGTTCCTTAATGATGATATCGTCCAGCTCATCAGTTCAATTTACTTGGGGCTAACCAGTTCGCTGCTTACCTTGCCTTGCTTGCCTTGCCTCCTCGCCAAGCTTCATTAGCTCCGAACTGGGGGCAGAGTTTTTGCTCGCTGCGGTCACAGCCTCCTATCGGGAGCAGATGCTCATTTATGACGGAGCTTTTTTTCTGTCTTGGCTTTCCATGGGATAGGTTTGCTGCGTCTGTCAACTCCCGCCGCTATCTGCAGTTTTGGCTGTATTCATCTAAACGTTAGTGCTTCGTTGAGCTTTCTCATTTAGCTTAACATTTTTTCAACCCTGAAATACGTCATTGCTGTGAGCTCCATTGCGGGGTGAACCCATCAAATCGCCGAGACTGGTGGCATCACTCCATCAGGGTCCAGTCCACGGGATCATACGGTAAGCTACGTATTTTGTGGTCAGATCATCGATGCATTAAAATATCAGATTTATGTGCTGCATTAGGAGCATAATGCAGTACAGATGTGCCCTTGCGGATGGCTAATCTAAGAATGGTCAAATTATGTACCCAGAAATTAGTGCACTATTTTGAAATTGTTGTGATGTGCCTTGCAATGATACATCTATTCCATCGCCACAGTACTGTAAACCTATTAAATCCTAACTCGTAATTCTAATATTGTAGTATTTTAACTGCAAAAGCATACGATGATCCCTCGAATTTTTTTGATCTACATGTTTCTCCTACAGACATTCCCACTAACGTCACCGCGTCAAGGTGTCGAATTGAGCTCCTCGATAAGCGTGTCTCAAGTCACGCACAAAGACTCAGTTTTTCTAATACTTTTCAGAGATAGAATTGAATGATGACGATGAGAGGACAAGAATTAACCTTACTGCTGAGTTGAACAGGACGCGTCTCACAGGTCTGCAGCACGACCGACCTTGGCAACTGCCAGCTTGTGGTCTGAAAGTTTTTCGTACATGCGCTGACTTACTTTAGAAAACGAGAGCTCTGGCGTCATGCGCATTCTGAAATTCACACGCTACAGCAAAATTAGCTTTCAATTTAAAGTTTATTTTCGATTCAAACTGTTACAACCAAAGCATACTCGCAACTTGATATTTCTGGAAATATTTCAGAACCGGTGAGATTTCATACCACTTCCGTAGATTCGTATTTTCATTTGATTTAAGTCCCGAAACTTGAGCTATCTCCGTTTTTGAAAGATTTGGAAAGTGATTACGACCTACTAATGCGCAGCAACTTCAATAGATTGGTCTAAACTTTACCCAATTGCCAAATTGCAAAGTAGTTTGGGTATCCCGTAAATATTTTTTTCCACACCATACGCCGGTAACAAGTACAATCACAGTACAATATTCACGCGTGTAGCTGAATATTACCCATACTTTCTCCACCTTTATCACTGAAAATATTATTGTAAAATAATTTTCATGTCATTGTAGATCCCATGCTTCAGAAGGCGTCTGTCTCGTAAGCTAACCTGGGGCACAATAAGGATTCTGGCGCTTTTTTCTGAGTGCTAGAAAAATAATGAAGCGACGCTGTCCATCATCAAAATTAGATGATACAAATACATACTAAATAATTGTAGCGGAGTTTTTAATGCACCTTATGATTTTTTCTTTTACACCTCACATATATAAAAGTTGAGATTTTGGCCTATACCAGAAATATATTTGCATAACTTGACCCATGAGTATAAAAGCGGCAACTAAAGAGCGCCCCGGCCAAAAAATTAGTCACATGCTACTAATTTGGTGTAGTACCTCTGCGAGCACGAATAACGTCTTCAATTCTACGCGGTACTGAGTCTACAAGTGTCCTACTGTACACCTGGCCGATTATAAGCCACTCTTGCCTCAACTGATCTTGTAGTGCGGCCACAGTACGTGGACGATCTTCTTGACGTCTAACTTGTCGTTCTAGGTGGTCCTACAAATTTTCTATTAAGTCCACATTTGGGGATTTAGCTGGCCATTATAAGTGCCTGACGTATCCTGATTACCCGTCATGCCAATCAATGACAGTTATAGCCCGATGCACGCAGCAGTTGTCATCCTAAAAGGTAAACAAAGCAATATGGCTTTCTTCATCCAGATATTGTGCAAATAGCAAAACTTGGTTGTCTAACAACAGTTCAATGTAACCGTGCTGGTTCAGTTTGACTGATTTCTCAACTAAAGGACCCAGTTCTGTATAGTTGTAACAGCGCCAGAACATAACAGCCCATATTTCCCTCTGTATCTCACCTTGCACACAGGCTTCGTTGAAGGCTTCGTAAGATCTTTGATGAACAAAACCGGTGAGCATCGGTGCTATAGAGACAGAATCATGATTTCTTTGACCATTTGACACTTCTCCATTCCTCTACAGTCCAACGCGTGTGTGGTTTGGCCCAGTTTAAACGATTGGTCTAATGGGCGAGTTAACATCGGCCATTTACGAGGAGTTCCCTACGAATAATTCATTCAGAAGCAGCAGGAGAAGGACTGTCATTTACGTTTCGCAATAGTTCATCCTTCATGCAAAGCTATCTGGTCACCACTTCAGGACACTTGAAGGCGTTCCCATCAGTTAGAATTTTTTCCGACTACAATTTTGCCTTGAATTGCCGTATGTACCGGATTCTTTCCACTCTTGGTAGACCTGCATAACGGTGCAGCCTGAAACACCAGCGAATTTTGCCACTTCCTTCAGTGGTTAGCGCGACCAAATGCAGTAGCACCCTTTTTTGGAATTCTGAAACGTGAGACGTTTTGCTTTTGTCCTATCGTTGTGGAGTAACTAATAAACAAGTCTAAGCCTTGCCAGCTTTAAATGAAAACTGATGCCTGTTCAGTACTTGCATGTAACCCAAACTTCGGTAACAGCTGTGAAAACTGATTGATGAACACATTAACTAACTGGAGCTCAAAATACGACAGATGACTAATTTTTATCTGGGGGGCTTATTTCTGAGATTCTCTTAGTCGAGGAATAGGGGGCAGAGGTAGTGTATGTTGTGAGAAAATGACTCGGAAATACCTGAAGTGCTCAGAGTTGAAAGCTGACTATCGGTGCAGTCACAAAAACGGAGCTGCTGCTTAGGTTCAACCAGGAATTTACAGATTCCCAAAGCAACACCTATTCTAGAGTGTCATGATAGTTTAACTTCAGCTCAAATTAATGATCATGTGCAATACTAGTCTTACGTCCCGTCACAAACGGCTGACTCACTATATTTATTCTTAAATGAATGATATTTTTGCCATCAACCATGTAACGGGTCACAAATCATCCTCGGAGTTTCCTTTGAAGTCAACTATTGATAACAAAACTATGTTAACCGAACTACAGTCACATCGTAAGCTATCAAATAAAACAGTAATTTATTTTGCATTACATTCATTTACGATACGATATTTAGTATCCTATCTAATAAACATGCCTCACATCAGCGCGGCTGTAAATTAAATTCTCCAATGATATACTGATAAAGAGGACGGAGAGACGAGCCAAGCAAGCAACCAATCAACAAGCAGCGTTTTAATATAGAGATGAAAAATGAAATCGAAAGGGAAAGTGAACTTATGTGTGACTAGATAGTGCAACAACATATTAGCGTCTTTCTCAGCTCCGGCTCAGTCCGGAGCTATGTACCTCGATTGTGAATTCGGAGCGGTCGCTTATGAATGCATGTTCTGTTCTATTTAGAGCACTCAGATAGCAAATGTTAGTTGCTGAGATAAGCCCTCTACAATACACGTATTCATGGGATGGTACAACAACAGTTCAGACACTGTTTGACTGGGCGAGTTCTTGATGGGAAAATGAACTGGGAAGATACTGTACATAGCTTTGAGTTTGTAGCTTCTGAATGGAAATTCGTACCAGTTGAGTCACTTGGGTAGTCGGTTGCACGATTATTTCACTATACCACTGTATACTAATACCCACTTAATGCCTGCTTGAATGATTGATTGGTCCGTCTTTTTGTCACGCTCTTGAGGACTTAGATGGGAGAAAATTCATAGGTCTGTATTATTGAACTCATAGGGAGATTGTGAGAGTAGGCAGTCAGTATCAGTGATCCTGAAAGAAATATTATTTCATGTCAGAGTTTCCGTAAACAAGAGGGCATTTAAAAATTTCGCATAATTTGTCCAGCAATTGTTGGCGGGGCATGTCTACCAGTGTCATTTAACTTTGAGTTTTGTCGTCTTCTGTTGTGTACAGTATATCAAAACAATACAGACATGGGCTTTAATTATGAATAATGGAATGCATCTCATATATCCAATTATTCAATCCCTTTTATCTATTCGAGTTAATTAAGCTGTTTTATGCGTGATCAATATCGTGGACATACATATGTTATTCTTAACATATAAAGTTACTGTATTCATTTTTGTAGACACCCTACATGAAAATATTTCATCGAAACTTCTAACGTAATCTAAAGTTTGCAACGAATCTCAGCATTACACTTACTTGTCCTGCTGAAGGAACGTAAGAGTACTCTGAAGTATTTTGTCGAAATTCGCGTAATAAATTCCACGGACCTGTTTTGTGAACTGCACTTTTGAACCTCTGTGCAGTAGCTCAGATATGGTCCAGGTTCGTATTCAAGTTCAGGTCGGAAAAATTTTCTCTTAAGTGTACCCGAGGCTTTATTTCTCGAAGAAGGCCCATGCCTGTCTTTCTGAGTATTACAAAATTCTCCCGCGGAAAATCGAGAATTCAAAGCCAAATTATCGCTAAATACTTGCACTTTTTATAGGAACTACAGGCTTTTATGCTGTTTAATTTTGAGAATACTTCTCTAAATCCCTTGGAATCACTTATACAATGAGTAAATCGAAAGGTAGATCCTGGGCCCCAACGCGCATGGTAGAGCATGGGCTCTCGAGTTTCTTCAAATTCATCAAATTCAATAGCTGGTGACAAATAAAGAAAATAATATGTATATATCTAAAAATATAGCTTCAATTGTAAATAACTCTAAAGAGCTTGGCATACTTTTGGGATATGCACGGCGGGACGCATCTCGAGAGAACGACGAAGATTGTGCAACACGGCGATGAATTCAACGCGGCTACGCACGTAGGAACACATAACAAAACACACTGCGAGCAGTGCAACACACTGCTGTCAATCGGGGACTCACTGCGCTCAGTGCCATACACTGGTCAATCGGGGACTCCTCCACACTGTGCGACACACAAGTGTTGGTAGCTCTGAACAACGCACGCTGTAATTGCAAATCTACTGTACTACAGTGTTTCGAACCAGATCTAAAATAGTACGAAAATATCATTTACATTGGTGAGAAAATGATCAGTCCATGCTTGAACGGTTTTACAAATTTTAGTTGCATCATTACTCTCCATTCAAACAGAATAATGAGTAATACTCTAGTACTCGTTATTCGTAATCTTACCAGAAAATTATTATGAGCCATTAACTGTACATCATCCGGTTTTACTAGCGGACGAGATGATCCCGAGCCGTTGCTTGAAATGGGACTTCAGGGCAAGCTCAGTTAGGTTTGTTAGTTTCTCAGCTAGTGTGGGGGGTCTTTACAGCGCCCTACAGATATCTTGATAGCTTCAACGATGCGAGCCCAGAAGGGCTCTTCGAAAGAAACAACAACGCTCGTACCAGAAATAACGGGCATAAGCTCATAAAAAAATCACCAGCAAATTTAAAGCCTTGAATTTCTTTCCGGAAACAATTCTTAGCGTCTAGAATTGGTCACCTGAAAGAATAGTCTCTGCCGACTCTGTGAATGCTTTCAAGAATCGCCTTGACCAATACTGGGTAAAGAATTCTCTATCATTCTAACCCATGAATAAAAACTGACGCCTCATCAAAACTCCGTCAGTGTGTCTACCTACCTGTATGATAAATGTAACCCTGGTGGTGCCTCATCCGAAAGCGGTGCCAACACAACATAAATAAATATAACGAACGATTCAATGATGCTGACGACCTGAAGTACTGGACAGCATCCCGCTCCGGTAAAGTTACCAATTTCACCAAATGAACTTGTACCTGTGCTGATAAAAAGCAGCAAACTTGATCTCCGATTATCACGAGTAATGTAAAATGTACTGCGCTGAGCGCTGCGTCAGGAATGTCGGGTACGGGGCATATAATGAGGCTATTTAAATACAGACTGTTTGGGTTGTCGGGTAATTCTGTATTGCAGATGGACTGTTATAATTGAAATGCAAAGAAAAAAAACAGGTATATAAAAAGTCTAATGTTTGCCCTGTGTCTACATTACACAAGGTACGAAAAAGCTTTTCATTCAATAAAATAATATTTGATTTTAAAACTTGAGCAGTATCAGAAACTATACCAGGAAATGAATTTTAATATTCAAGCAGTTTGTCAACCAAGATAGAATAGGAAAAACTTTATCTTATCTGAAGAGAGGAATGAAGAATGTATGACTTATAAACACGAATTTCCGCATTGATTAGAGCAGAATTCAACCGAAAACTCTTTTAAAACGAAACGATCTGAAAAATTTCTTACTTCTCTGTATTCCAGGAACTTTAGTTTTTATGAAATATGTCATACGTTTTTTGAAGCGTTCTATTGTGCTGCATGTATTCATACGTATCTAGATGCAATAAAAGTTAATTGCCAAGTAACTCACCGGCGCGTGTCAATCTTATGCAGTGCATGACAATTAGCGAGTCAAGCTGCAGTTGGTGTGTTCAGCTGAGTTATGGTATTATTACTGAATCGAACATATTGTTATACACAATTGAAATCTAAGTACCATGCGTTCTGAAACAGTGGCTGTAAAGGAAATAGGCACCATGTGTTTTTTCTTCTCCTTAGTTGAAAAATTTGATTATTTATGTATTTTTTCATTATTAAACTTTAGTCTTCTTTACTTATTTCGTTCCATTTAATTAATAACTTTTGTGAGCGACGTAAATTCGTAAATTTATCCGAACGAACATAAATACTGAGTGTGACATTATTACACTATCATGTAAATTTGCGTCATGATCATTGCTTGAATTGAGCGATAAATGTCATTTGGTTTCATTGTTTTTAGCGTGGAATGAATAACACCACAAGAAACATGAATGTTAGGTACTTATTTATTGTCGGGCTCATATTTATCTGTTTACTCCTTGTAGTTCATCATGTTGGTCGATGTGAAAGTATATTTTGGGAGATGACTGCGCTTGTTGCGTCGTACGAGAGTTCAATGGTAGAATGTGTCTCAGGTGACAAAATGTTTGCGTCAATGTGATGTCCTCGGTCTCAGTCTGAGAGACAATCGATGCACAGACGGTGTGATACGGTGTGTTGTGAGCATGAGGAATTAACCTCAGTGACTGACGGCATAGGACTTGGGTGTAAGCCCAAGAATAAACCACACGCCTAGTTCCTGTTGCTATTTTCTACTCTTATTTGTCAGTAGCGGTTTGTCGCGTCTCAGTATGGACCGGTGGCGTCTTGGTTAGAATGGAGAGCTCACGTCGTACTCGGTGTGAGACTTTAATATCCTGTTACAGTTCATTTGTAGTGCGGTGGCGTGGATTGTTTAGCAATTGATTCAAGCATTTTAGTCCAGGCTTTCAGTGCCTTCGAATGGGTAAAAGTATTTTGGGTAGCGCCTGCGCATAAACAAGATATACATTAAAATGGGCTTTTAGAGTATTAATCCAATGCTTACAAAAAAATCGTGTATAGCTAGCTATCTTTCTATTTATCAATCCGTTTAATGCTTATACTCTGATCATATAGCTTGTTATCTTGCTCGTAACCGCGCACACTCCTCAGTTATAACATAGGGCAGAAATACGAAACTCATCTCTCTGGGATTAAATAAGAGGTTTCCCGTCACATCATGGTTACGATTTATAGGAACTAAAGTCAATTAGTTATTTTATTTGGGTTTGGATAGCTGTAAGACAATAACGGAGAATCATTAATGACTCAAACCATGACTTTAAAATAGTGATCCAACGGGTTACGGGTGGTCTTGCTTTTCAAAAATTTACGTGTTCATTTGTTTATGGATTTGACATCTTGCTTTCATTATAACATAAAACTAAAATTCAGTCTTAGGTAATAAACATGAATAAATATAAACAGTCTTTCCTACAGTCAAATAGCAGAGGCTATACTGAATAATTTTTTTTGTTTTTGTTTAGTCATCTGCTACTCGTAAATTCATTAATAAAGCTTTCATTCAGTTTTGTTGTGAATACTTAATTCCAATGTTAACGATGAGGAATATGTGTGACCTATAACATGCTTCACTGTGAAATTACCGTTCAATTTAAGAATGAATGCAGCAAGTCCCGTCATTTGTGACGGGTCGCTCGACTAGTGAACGATATTGTCTGTTCTCTCCGCTTGAAGATCCCAGAAATGATATATTCGGTACATTCGTGACTTCACCGATTTAAGAAAAATGTTGATCTGCAAAAGTATTACCGAACAAATCAAATTTATCGTTTACGGTTTTTGCATTTTATTTAAAGAAGTATTAAGCATGATACTCGTCATTTTTTGGATTAACGAAATTTCAAAATCCCACCACGTGAAACGCGTTAGTTCGCAATAAAAAATAAATGTCTTTCTTTAAGAGCAAGAGACACATATGTGCATGGAGATGCCCCTTAATGAAAGAACTCAAAGTATTCTAGAGCCTCCTATTCCACCCAGTGATGCTGTTTTCTGCACATTCTGCTCACCCTCAAATTATGCAATGGTGGATCAGGTACTCAAATATTGGTTGGCAGAGAAAGGGGATCAGCGGCGACTTGCGTCGGTTCAGCAGGAGCGAGGTAGAACTTTTCTATGGTCCACCGTGACACTTTGTTGATGAGCATACAAAGGTCAAGCAGTCTCCGTATATTAATATGTACGGAATAGACCATTTGGCAAGGTTATTTCCAATACTCAAGAATTGGTATCGGGGTAGGACAGGAATTATGAATCTTATTTTGTTCACCCTCGTACCATCTTGAATAAAACTATATCATTAAATTAGACTAAATCCATGCTAGTTTCCAAAAGTAATCGTAGTATACATGGCTTGTTGGTGAAGCAACATGCTGCTACTTTCTTGCAGTTCAATAGAGACGAAAATCCTATAGTAATTTTTGAACATTAATAAACACTGTCAGCTGAAAGTGTTCTCTGACGCTACCCGTGAAATCATGTGAAAATTCAAATGATTTCGCTCATGTATATTTTTCTTGTTAGCTTAATGTATGACAATCGACCCTCGCATAGGGCGCTGGATCGGTGCCAGTGAACAGCCGCTCAGCAGTCGTCCCCCCGCGGCCGGCGTTAGGCTGAGCGAGCATCAGGCTGAGCGAGAGGGCGGAAAATATCGGTGTCAGAAAACGCAAATAATCTGTTCCAAGACACAAGTTGGAAGATGGAGCGGTTGTTTGTTGGAACAGATCTAATGTTCTATGCGGTGAACGACGACAGTTCTGAGGCTCAATTGTGGTAAATCTAAGTTAAAGGCGAATCAGTTTGCTTAACTAGTTCAAAAGCTCAAAGACATAAGAAATATTTATCAACTATAACTTTGTCACCATGTTATTACACTTTAATCTGAGCTTGCTTCCTCAGTTCTGGATCCTTCGTTAATTACATCCCTGGTGCGCGTGGACCCTCGAAATTCGTCCCTCGCTACTGCGTTTGCGGCCGAAGGTTCATTTGACTCTTTCTCGTCCGTTGATTTCCTAACAATACGTACACATATGTTCCCTTCAGATGTATATTGTAACAAATATGTACATCTTCTGTCATAAGAAATGGAACTATACAATTCGTTGATGAAAACTTCTTAAACATGCGTATGTTGCCTGTATAAAGAAAGGAAATGCATCAATATATTATTTTTCAAGTGTAAATTAATTCAGGGGGCGGAAAGTTAGCCCTATGAGGGCCCCTGTCATGAATACATTTCTCTTCACCCAATAAAGTTTTGTCTCAAACTCTTATTATTTCGTATAAAATTAAAGTGAATATGTACAAAAATGCAAGAAATATGAACAACTGTTAACGCATTTTTTGGGTTCATTTAAAAAATAAGTTGTCCACTTGAGAGTTGAGGTGCGTTGTGTCACTGTGCGAGCATTAGAGATGAGAACACTTCTTCTTGCGGCGGCAGGTCTCGTAACTGGGGCGCGCTGATCAGGTCGAGAGGGAGAAATGAAAATCTTGAGACTTGAAAATCCCTTCAAAAATTGTTTCTCTGAGCCGTTAGTCGTTTTGATCTGGCTCGGCGGCTCAGCTATGTATTGGAAACGGTGAAACTTTTAATCGAAATGGCTGTTGCAATACTTATTGAATTGTTGATATTATTGTTTAAATTTGTAATTTTGTATGAGCTTTATTACCGTCTAGTACGATGCATTTAAAACTCACCTGGAATTCATTTTGAATGCTATAACCTGATTAAAAACGTTTTAATGACAGAATATCCTGCATTTGAACTGGAAACAAAACAGATAAATAAAGTTGATTAATCCTTTATCTCAGCTATCGATGGACCTCTCAAGAGATTAGTGTTATGAACTTATTATATACCCTGTATTGCTGGACTGTTGCGGACTTTCTCTCTCACGATAGCTAG
>VOMN01138238.1:0-13430 GCA_014899125.1 Orchestia grillus | reverse complement strand
TGGAGATGGCGGTGCCGTCAGGGGACATCTTGAGGCAGGAGACCCTGTTCTCATGGCCGTAGAGCACCGTCAGGCGCTGGCACTTGAGCGTGTCCCACACGTTGACCGTGTAGTCGTTGTAGCCGGCGAACAGCAGGCGGCCTGCGCAGTCGCGAGCGTCAGGTACCACGCCTGGGCTTCTCTTGCGCCCAGATGGTGAGTGTGGGTGTAGGTGGCAGGGAGGGTCTGGGTTTTTGTTGTGCCCAGATGGTGAGTGTNGGTGGCAGGGAGGGTCTGGGCTTTTGTTGTGCCCAGATGGTGAGTGTGGTGTAGGTGGCAGGGAGGGTCTGGACTTTTGTTGTGCCCAGATGGTGAGTGTGGTTATAAGTGGCAGGAAGGGTCTGGGCTTTTGTTGTGCCCAGATGGTGAGTGTGGTTATAAGTGGCAGGAAGGGTGTGGGTTTTTCTTCTGCCCAGATGGTGAGTGTGGTTTGGCATTTTTACCTAAATTAGTACACAACCATTTCTCTTATTCATTTGATGTGCTGACAAATTCACAATTTTTGAGGTACCCTCATAAAATTTAAAACAAATATGCTCAAAATATGAACGTTTCACACAACAGTCTTCCAAGAAAAGGCCTAGCATTAATAGTTTGTAAAATACACTAATTCAAAAATGGGTTTCCTTTTTTTGCGTCACCCCGCATGTGCCGAGTGACAAACAAATCTGCTAGTTTGCAAAGAAAATATGCGCTTTGCCAAGGAAAGTTTGCTCGTGTAATAGGACCTTATGGATGTATTGGGACGCGTCCCACATACAACACCTCGCCTATCACGGGATGAGCTAGGGAGTCCTACTACCGATGATCGATGCCACACACCCTTTCACAAGCATCAATAAGAAGGCAACGACTCCCTTCGGGGGTACAAGATGCCTCTACAATTACCCTAATTTGAGGGTGGAAAAACAGCACCTTCACCCGCACCACCACCACCCCATGAAAACCCTGGTACTACTCCGGGCACTCGTTCCAGGCCACATGAGACTTTTTTTTAGGAATGTCCTATTTCATCTTCTTCCTATAGGAAAATTCAGCCTCGCGGTATCGAACCCAGGAACCTTCAACTGTACGGCAAGCGCGCTACCACTCGCGCTACAAAGCGCGACCCAACAAACACCGCGTTCACTCAACCACCACATTCACCTAACCACCACCACATTCACCTAACCACCACCACCACCACATTCACCTAACCACCACCACCACCACATTCACCTAACCACCACCACGTTCACCTAACCATCACGTTCACCCAACCACCACATTCACCTAACCACCACCATCACCACATTCACCTCGCCACCACCACGTTCACCTAGCCTCCCCCCCCCACACCCACCGCTGACGGAGAAGTCGACGGCGTTGACACCAAAGATGATGCTCTCCCTGCCGTACTGTGCCACCTCACGGTCCGCCCGCAGGTCGTAGAGGCGGCACTGCAAGAACAGGGCCAGGGGGGTGAGCGATGGGGTGCAGCGTGTCGTGTGAGCCATGCCGTGTTGTACACGTGACATGTAGTTTGTAGGGTGTGGCATAGTTTAATGTGGCATCGTTTAATGTGACATAGCTTAATGTGACATAGCTCAATGTGGCATAGCTCAATGTGGCATAGCTCAATGTGGCCTAGTTTAATGTAGCATAGTTTAACGTAGCATAGTTTAACGTAGCATAGTTTAATGTGGCATAGTTTAATGTAGCCTAGTTTAACGTAGCATAGTTTAACGTAGCATAGTTTAATGTGGCACAGTTTAATGTAGCATAGTTTAATGTAGCATAGTTTAATGTGGCACAGTTTAATGAAGCCTAGTTTAATGTAGCATAGTTTAACGTAGCATAGTTTAACGTAGCATAGTTTAATGTGGCACAGTTTAATGTAGCCTAGTTTAATGTAGCATAGTTTAACGTAGCATAGTTTAATGTGGCACAGTTTAATGTAGCATAGTTTAATGTAGCATAGCGTAAGTTGAGATACTCTAGTGTGGTATAATATAAGGTGCCGTAATGAAATGACGTCACTGCGGCAGGCACAGTGCCTTTAATTACGTCGGATAATTAAGGCATGTGATGGTTGGGTTGAGGTAATGATGTTCTGTGGAGGGGTTACTATGCATGAAATATAATACATTATTGCATGATACTGTATACGATAATAAGGTAAAGTTATCTTTTGGGTAGCCACGAACACAGTACAGAGAACAGAAGTAATTAAGAGTGGAGTGGGGGGAAGGGGGGGTTAAAGCCCCCTCGCACGGCTGTCAGACGTACGAGAGTAATGCCAGGTAAACGTCCTCCAGTGCATTCTACGCTCAGTACCGTTAACAATTTAAACATTACTGTAATCCAACTATTAGTGAAACTTAGCTGTTGAGGCATAAAATTTAATTCAGAAATGTTTAAAACGATTTTAAATAATCAGCAAAGAAGGCCCAAAAATGGAAAGAAGTAAAGTGGGCGCGAAAGATAGAAATCCTGAAGGCCTATCTACAGCTGAGGTAACCTAACAGTGTTCCCAGGGAAACGCCAGTCCCCATAGACTATATAGGATAGACAAACCTTACTAACCTAACCCTATTGCCTACGGCCTATCCTATACCCCCTGAGGGGAAAAAAAACTATAAGGCAGATGCTGCTCGTACTTTGTCCGCAGCTGATCCGAATTCCAAGGTAATGTATGTGCTTTGATTGGAGTAGGTTTGCGTGACGTCACTGCAACGTCACGGATTTTCATGACGTCACTTTGAACTCGTTTTCAAATGAAACTACTCGTCTTCTCTGTACTTTGGCCATGTGGTTGCAGGGGCCGGTGGATGTACTCGGTTTTCGTAGCAGGAATGGGGCAGGGACCCATCACCTCCTGGACAGGACGCCTGTCTGTCGCAGGCTGTACCCCAGCAGCAGCTGGCACCCGTCTTGCACTTAGCGGGGTGGAAAACCTGGCGCCAGGCGGACTCAGAACTCGCGACTGCTCAGACCGCAGCCTTACCCCCCAGACTGGTATAGGTTAACACGGCACAACGCGTCATACAGGATAAAATAGCACAAAACGACGTAGAGCAAGTAACACAACAGGCCCACAAGCCTCACCGTGGCGTCGTCGGACCCGGTGGCCACAGCGTCCCCAGACGGGTAGAACTTGACGGAGTTCACATCGGAGTCGTGGCCCTCGAAGCTCTGCACGCAGCGGCCCGTCCGCATGTCCCACACCAGCGCCAGCTTGTCGCACNGAGTGGGGGTGGGGGTGTTGGGGTGGTGATGTTACCAATGTGGGTGGAGGTGAGGGAGGAATTAAGGGTTCACTAGTGCAGGCAGACACCCATTTTAAAGCCCCCGAAGGAATTATGTCACTGAAAAACACTTCCTCTACATGTACTAGAAAAAACGTTTGAAATGAAGCGACAGATTATCTTGAGAGTGCAAAATGAACATAGGACGTGTGAGGCATTCCTTAGCATTTGGCACCCGCATGATTGGAGAGAACATGTGGTCCGGATTACCGCTAGCTTGACTGGGACGCATGACAGGTGTGTCACAGAGGTATGAAAGGTGTGTCACAGAGGCACGACACATGTGTCACAGGCACGACAGGCGTGTCACAGAGGCACGACAGGCGTGTCACAGAGGCACGACAGGTGTGTCACAGGGTCACGACAGGTGTGTCCCAGAGGCACGTGTGTCCCAGGGTCACGCCCCACACTCACCCCCGACACGAAGGTGTTGCCCGTCTCCGAGGGGGCGTGGTCGAGGGCCATCACGTCACCCTGGTGGCCGTGGAAGCTCTGCAGCATCTGGCCGGACTCGACGTCCCAGAGGGCGCAGGTCGAGTCCCCAGACCCAGTCAGGATCTGGGCACGGAGGGAGTTATGGCCCAGCAGACTGGGCACGGGAGGGAGTTATGACCCAGCAGACTGGGCACGGGAAGGAGTTATGGCCCAGCAGACTGGGCAGGGAGGGAGTTAGGACCCAGCAGGCTGGGCACGGGAGGGAGTTATGGCCCAGCAGACTGGGCACGGAAGGAGTTATGGCCCAGCNGGGTTCCATCAACACCTCAGGCAATGGGTTCCATCAACACCTCAGGCAATGGGTTCCATCAACACCTCAGGCAATGGGTTCCATCAACACCTCAGGCAATGGGTTCCATCAACACCTCAGGCAATGGGTTCCATCAACACTCATCCGTCCAACAGGTTGTCACTCAATTGGTCATCCATAATCCGGTAATTTTGCTAAACTAATCTACCAAATTGATACTAAATTAATTCATCTATTTGTAACTCAGCAACTTACCATGCATGTCTGGTTTATAGATGATGACTGCAGCTTCTTTTCCAGAGTGGGGGCCATCCTCACCTGCTGGTCGGAGTGGGGGACTCACCTGCTGGTCGGAGTAGGGGACTCACCTGCTGGTCGGAGTAGGGGAAGGTGCAGCACGACATGTACGAGGTGTGGGTGCCCACTGCCCGCTTCCTCACAGTCACGTCTTCATCCAGCGACAGCGGATACACCGTCACCTTGTTGTCCAGACCCCTGGGGGGTTACGGGGTGTTAGGTGGTGTTATGTGATGTTAACATACATGGTGTCGTGGTGTGTTACAGTATGCAGTGTTGCGGGGTATTACATGGCATGATGCAGCATCAGACACTCTGTACTAACAACCTCCATCACCTAACTGACAAGTCATGACCTAGAACTACGTGAAGTCGAGTTACACTTATTATGATGACACAAATCTCAAAATAATCATGACTTCCCGGCCAATCATCACATATCTGACAAATCATCATTGCCTGTCCAACAAGTCTTTATGGCCTGTCCAACAAGTCATCATGGCCTGTCCGACAAGTCATCATGGCCTGTCCGACAAGTCATCATTGCCTGTCCGACAAGTCATCATCGCCTGTCCGACAAGTCATCAACGCCTGTCCGACAAGTCATCAACGCCTGTCCGACAAGTCATCAACGCCTGTCCGACAAGTCATCAACGCCTGTCCGACAAGTCATCAACGCCTGTCCGACAAGTCATCAACGCCTGTCCGACAAGTCATCAACGCCTGTCCGACAAGTCATCAACGCCTGTCCGACAAGTCATCAACGCCTGTCCGACAAGTCATCAACGCCTGTCCGACAAGTCATCAACGCCTGTCCGACAAGTCATCAACGCCTGTCCGACAAGTCATCAACGCCTGTCCGACAAGTCATCAACGCCTGTCCGACAAGTCATCAACGCCTGTCCGACAAGTTGTCATTGCCTGTCCGACAAGTCATCATCGCCTGTCCGACAAGTTGTCATTGCCTGTCCGGCAAGAAATAGCTATTATAATTACTGTAAACCTAATAAGTAAATGTGGCATGAAAGACAGCAAGCCATGATTATTACAATCTTCATAACATGTAAGTTGTCAGTGATGTTTATTACCTGTGCTAGCATAATTTATAGGTAATCATTGAAATCCTCACCCTCCTATAATATCCATAACCACAAGAATGACTTCAAAGGTAAGTTAAACCCACCACCATCACCCCCATGACCTACTCACTATCACCCCTACAACCTACCCACAGTAGCAGTAGTAGTAGTGGTGGTGGTACAGATAGCAGAGCTTCAGTGTCTCAGATTATACTGTGCAGAAGGAGAATGGACTGTACAGAATAGGGCATCTACATACAATGCGTATTCACGCACATGATCCCCTGCATATATTGATAGAAGCATCAAGCTAAAAAGAAGAGGAAGTAAAGACAAAGAAGATAGAGAGAATGAAGGAAGCAATGTGGGCATCCAGGACAGAAGTTCCAAAGCTGAAGTAACCTAGCAGTGCCCCCTGGGGACGCCAGTCCCTATAGTATACGATAGACAAACCTAACCACCCTAACCCTACCGCCCATCCTACTCCTGAAGGGGACCTACCCACAAGCCACCATGGAGCCAGAAGGGGCGTAAGCACACGCCATGACCCACGTGGTCGCCATGGTGATGGCGTGTTCCTTGCGTGTTGAGAACGCGTCCCAGATGATGATCTTGCCATCCTGGTAGAGGGGGTACTTATGGTACATGGGGTGGTGGTACTGGTGGTGCACCTCTGCTGTGCAGTGGTACTTGTGGTATACCTCCATTTTATAGCAGCCATACGGTACACCTTTGTTTTATGGCAACCATAGAGCACCTGGTTTATGCAACCATGTAATACACTTGTTTTATGGCAGCCATAACAGATGCACACATCATGCCACTGGCAAGTAAGCACTTTATGGACCACCATTGATGGAGGCACCACAGCATCCTCTACAATTCAACCGTATTCATAAGTAGAAGTCGGCAAGTATGACATCTACATCAAAATATGTGTGGTCATATAACTTCAACACAACTTTGACATGGTTTCAATGATGTGCTATGGAATTCATTCTGAAATACCGTACCTTTGAGTGGATTTATGATACAATCAACAAAATTACACTATCTAGTGTAAATTTATACATGAACGGCTAAATCAGGGAATGGGAGGGTGAATGAAAATTCACCAACTGAATGAATGAACACTACAAGGAAATAAATCGACAGATAATTGCAGGTATAAATAATTTAAAAAAATAAGCACAACTACCTATGCAACATGGGGTGATTTTTATTCATGGCAATAAATAAATTTTCCTAACTCCTCTTGCAAAACCATCTAAATTGCCCATAATTCCTGGTAAACATTGCATTTGCATTCCTACTTGTACTGTGTTAGTCACTGTTATTACCTATATTTGTCAAGACAGTAATTTGCATTAATTCATTGAAGCTTCTTTCCCAACTCTGCCCTCATTAGAAGAATTCAGGTCACTGACAAACTTTTGAAGTTCTAGACCTACTTTGCCCATGTGCGAATTAATTTTAAGAAAAAAGGAGGTGCAGTTTCTACGGCCCAATTCCAACTGAGTTAGGCCACAATTCCAAAACATTTAGCCTAGAGCAAGGCGATGTAATGCTTGGGTGTGCCTTGTAGCATCAGAGATGAGGGAGATCATGTGCAATTACAGAACAGAATGGCTCTTCAAGACAGGAGGTCTCTGTGACGTCTAAATTGTGAGATTTGGTCTCTGACATCCCATCCAACTTCTCATATCCTGATCATTATGCTGTTCTTCAAACTCCTCTATAATAAATCCCAAAACCAAGTCCTCTTTTGATCCTCGCCAAAGGCAAAACTTCAAATCTCACACCCTTCCTTGATGCTAAAATTGAAAACTATCAGAAATAATTAAAAAATAATTAAATAATAATAAATAAAAATAATAATCCTTGCCAAACTGCGTGAGCCTATGAGCCCCATCCTCAGGTTGAGAGAAAGCAACCGTTCAACACAGCTTCAACAAATTGAAGAGAGATGAATTAGGATATTCATTAACCTGACCACAGAAGCTAAGTTCCGGTAGTCAATTTTTTATTTTTAGTTAAAAAAAAAATGAAAATTATGATTCTAACTTATAGTAAGGAATTCATGGTAAGGAAATTATGGACTACTTATGGAAATCATGGCAAGAAAAAAGTGAAATTTCATTAGCTAAAGTAGTGCAACCAATTGAAAAATGGAGTAACTGTTGCCAAAATTGAATTAAATGAGCCAAGAATAAAATGTCAAGAAATGAGCAAAATTAGATTAAATTATTAATTTAAAGTTCTCTACCCACATGAAATATGACCAAAGAGAGCATACAGCAGGGACCATTTAGTGTGGCCTTTAGAAAATGTAGAATCTATGCACAGGTGTGTTCCCACACTGGATTCCCTTTACATAGAAGTGGCAAGATAAGAACAAAGAGGGAAAATACAAAGAAAGGATAGCAAAAAAGGCGTTGAAAATGGAAGGAAGCAAAATGGGCACACAAGACAGGAGTCCCACAGGCCTACCTATAGCTGAGGTAACCTCTTTTAATGGCCTCCTTGGGGAAAATGATCAAAATCAAACCCAAAATAATGAGATAGGTAATTCCAAATAAGCAAATGAATTATCAGATCCTCAAAGAAATAATAACAATCACATAAAATAAGTAAATAGATATACAAGTATTACTAAATAATCCACTTTCAACGTGATGACATTCACACAGAGCAGTGCAGCACACCCAGCGGCTGGAGCTCACGGCGTCCAAAATCCAAGGAAAAAATATGGAAGGCAAGCAATAATAATAGAAAGAAAAGGAAGAAAAATGGTCATATCATCTGTAAGTTGCCCAACAAGAGAATATAACAGGTGAACAATAAGAATAATACAGAATAACTTGCCAAGTTTATCTGGTTATATGTTTAGTTTTCTGTGTGTAGAAATTTAATTGGGCAGCAAAGGAATCAGATGCAGGAAAACTCCCTCATCCGTATTCCTAATCAGCATGACTGCGCCAGAGAAGGCAGTCCCTATCAATGATATGGAAAAAAATAAATTATATTGCCTGAGAATCACCCTCATTCCTGATACCCGAGTACACCTTTATAATAAACAGAACATAATAATGAGTGAACCCAATGTGTTGAGGGACACTAGCTGCAGGGCCCCACCTGTGAGGAGGACACGAGATGGCGCTTGTCCTGGCACCAGTCGGTGCAGAGCACCTTGCCCTGGTGTCCCTTCAGGAGCCTCCGCTGCTTGATCGCCAATGTCGTGATGGCATCGACACGACTGGCGACCGTCACCACTGGCAACAGGGTGGCAAGTGTTTATGGCACCACTGGCAACATGGCAACAACACAGCAAGGTCTCAATTGTAAAACTCATTATAAGATGCCTGAAACAAATGCAACATTGCTAAAAATGAAAAAAAAATACATTATAAACTATTCCAGTTGACATGTGCAAAACATATACATAGCTCTAACTGCTTCTGCCCTATGATACTCCTAATGAGATATGCAATAAGACTCCCAAGGAGACATATAGATATATACTGAGACTCTTAATGAGACTTCAAATGAGACATGTAACAAAATTCTTTATGAGTTGTGTAATGAGAGTTCTAATGAGATATGCAATGACCTCTAATGAGATATGCAATGACTCCTAATGAGACATGCAACAACTCCTAACAAGACATGCAGTGACTCCTAATGCGCACGTAATGACTCCTAATGCGCACGTAATGACTCCTAATGAGACATGCAATGACTCCTAATGAACCTTTATTAATTCCAACACGTTTTATCGTTGGGTTTTCAATGCCTTACAACTACTGGCGTGGTGANTAATGAGACATGCAATGACTCCTAATGAGACATGCAATGACTCCTAATGAGACATGTGATGACTCCTAATGAGACATGTGATGACTCCTAATGAGACATGTAACAAGTTCTCATGAGACATGTAACAAGGCTATTAATGGTACATACGAGGCGTGTCATTGAGTTTTTGCCGCTCCTCCTCCAACTTAGCCTTCAGGAGCTTGACCTCCTTGGAGAGGGTCTCGACTGTGTCACCCCTCCCTGGGGAGGTCTGTTGGGGGGCCGAGTTGTCCCCCATCTCTCCTGGCATGGGGGAGATGAATTATTCATCTTGTAAAGTCAGGCATTATTCAAAAAAAAAGTAATGGTCTATATGAACAAGCTTGTGAGAGTAAATCTTAGTCAGGAGTACAGATTAACATCAAGGATGAGAACAAGGTGAGGGTAAGGTAAGAGTTCAAATAAGAAGTAAGATGAAGATCAAGATAAGAGTTCAAGAAAGAACTAATGTAAACATTAACATAATGGTTTAAGGAAGATGGTATACATATAAAGACCAAGATTAGGGTTCATAGAAGAAGGTATATAAAGATCAAGATTAGGGTTTAAGTAAGAAGTAATATTAAGATACAAGTTCAAGGAAGAAGTAATGTAAAGGTTAATGTTAAAATAAAGCAAGATCCAGAATAACACTAAGATTAAGGACTGATCTGAGTCTGATTTGAATTAAGAATGAAGTTGAGATAAAGATCTTAATAAAACTAAGGAAGATGGTTAGAATTTAGATCAATGTTGATAACAGCATTTATGTTAAGACTGAAATAATGAGTATTTAATATAATGATTGAGAATAGAATTAATTTCATTGAAGTTGCATACAAGGTTGCAGTTAAGCTCATGATTTAAACCCATAATTGTAGTTACAGTAATGGTATATGTTACAAATAAGGTTGAAGTTGATAGCTGTAATAAAGTTATGGATTGAAGCTGAAGTAAACTCTTCTAGATATGTTGAGCATTAAAGTTTTAAAAGTTTACATTGAACTATAAAAATCAATGTTACATTTCTATTCAATGGCATTTATTCAGTATTTTTCATTAGCATATTCAACAGGAATAATTTAAAAACACAATAATCTTACAAATTAGAACAACATCAAAAAAGTTCTTTAAGGTTGAAAACATTTTTTATTATATCTATTGCAATTAGTATATACACATACTGAACAACTCTGTCCGATTCAGAAGAAGTTCCATCCTTTATTCTATTGTGTAATCTATTTTTAGCCTATTATTTTATAGTTGCATCAGGTAAGTACCAAGAATCACACTGTTTTTTGTTCATCTTTAGCTAACGCGCTAATCACTTAACGATGAATGATAGGGCAGTGAACTAAGAATCACAACTACTAAAGCCTCGACGGGACATCTACAGTTATTTTTACGTAGTAGTCTTTCTAATTGAAAACCTGGCTGGTTCTATGTTTTCTATGTGACTGATTTTGGAAGAAACGATTTCTCTTTTTCATTTCTTTCGAGGGCCCTTCACCAAGTTTTATAGAGCAATGTAATTTGAATGTTGCACAAAAATCAACCTTGCGCAATGACAGCACAAGGATGTCCCTCACTTACGTCAATATTAATTGAAAAATAAATCACATCGCGCAGTACACATAATACGACGTGTTACTTCAGATAAGAAGCTCCCGTCACACCCTATTTTAATTGGAAAAACAAGCTATTTATGCTTTAACAAGTCGGCGTCTACCAAGACCATACCCTCTTGCATCACGATATGTAAGTTGAATAACAGACTCCAGAACTAAGCTTCATCCGTAGCGGTATACTAACTGTACTTACAAGGGATATTTTTCACAGAGTGTTCAGATAAACACACTGCGGGGAAACACTCGGCTACACTAACATTGAACAACTAAAATTTGAGCGCAAGAGTCAATCTCTCCCCTCACGCTTGAAATCTTGATAAACACTGCCGGAAAAAGACAAGAAGTTGTCGTACTCACATCCGATTCTCATGTTAGCTTTTATTTGTACCACGAGCTTGTCTTCAGATAGTAGAAACAAAAATTTCATTAAAATCGATAACTTTGAATGAGATTAAACTCTGCAATTCTTTGTGTTAATTCCCACATGCCGTTGTACGTATTGTACGTCGGTCAAGTAAATAGACAAGTATAGATCGATGTCCGCGGCAGGGCATCCGCTGAAGTTTCAGCAGAATAAATATTCTTTAACTTCTTATTGTAATTTTCCTTTTATAAGGAACTAACACACATTTTACGTTGATGAAAATTTATCTACTTGTGTGTAAAATTCATATTTTAATTCAGTAGAGTTCATTGGAAGAAGGTACTCTGTAAAATAAGCAGAGTGCGCATGAAAATACTGTGAGGTCATGACACGGCTCGCCAGTAACACGGGGCAGAAATTCAGAGCTCATCTCTCAGTAATTAAATAAGGGTTTCCCACCGTATCCTGGCTACGGTTCCTTGGGACTAAAGTGAATGGATTATTTTATTTGGCTTTGGATATTTGTTAGGAAATAAAGAAGAATCTTTAAAGGGTCGGACGGGACTTTGAAAGAGTGACCTAACGGGTCTCTTGTAGTCCAGTATGCTTTAAAATCATCCGTATAAATGTAACGTTCCCCATACATATATAAGAAGTGCAGATAGAATATGAAAGTAGGATTAATGTAAGGGGACACGCGGGATTTACGCACAGGTAATGAGAGACACAGGTAATGTCCCTTCCAGTGGTGAGACGAGACACATCCATCAAACAAACTTAGCGGAAATGAATGAACGTTTCCATCAAAGGAATATTTTCATCAAGCGATTTTGAAGTAAGATATTATTTCTATCAAGTTGATATGATGGTACTAAACATTTTTCATTAAACGATTATGGTGAGGCTGTAAGTTTTCATCTGAGGATTATTATTTCATCTATACATGTTTGTGGACTCCATGGCGTGCTGCTAGCGTGATGGCCTTGTAACCGAGAGGACCCTGGTTCAAATATCGGCTCAGTCGTCGAGGCATTTTCACGTAAGCAGGGAGTACTTCCCTTGGACAAGGAAGTTTAAACCACACGTTTCTCACATCCCTCACTATGCCATTAGTTGTAAGGCATTGAAACCCCAACGGTAAAACGTCTTGGAATTAAATAAAGGTTCTTTTATTTACATCAAACGATTTAGATGGAAACGTTAATTTCTATCAAGTGGGGATTTTGATGCATATAAACATGTCCATCAAGTGACTTTGATGGAAACGACTTTATGTTAACTAGTGTACGCACCCCAATGAAAATGACAGGACAAATGACGTTAATTCCCTAATGACAGCAAATCTCAGGAGCAGTAATGTCAGTTTCCGTATCCCTGATACGGACTGCTTCTCTGACACAGTCTCGCTGAGTAGGAATACGGACCCCGGAATCTGGACCCGGGAATTGGCCCGCGTCTCATTCCTCATTAAGTATATGCCATATCTCATTTAGATATGGACCCGAAATAAATAATTAAACAAATAAATAAGTACATAAATAAATAAATTCGTAAATTCATAAATAAAAAAAATAATTAAATAAATAAGTGAATCAATGAATAAATTAATCAATCAATAAATAGATAAATAAATAAGTATATAAATAAAAAATAAATAAATAAACACATCAAGGGTTATATTAGGATAGATGATCGTGTGATCACATGCGTGCGTTCACGCGGATATAATTAGCCAGGGGTTCATGCCGCGTTTTTGATGACGTCGGCAATTTGTGTGGCTGCGGTTGGTTGATGTCCTTTAAATAAATATTTTCTGTCAATTTCGAACGTCAAAGGGAGAATGGTCAAAGCGCCTCGACAATGTTCACGTTTCTGGGAGGTCTTCAAAAATATTGAAGGCAATGGCAAAATTTATTTTTTGTGCAAATTGTATTCGAATAAATTATGTTCCCGGTGTTCAAAGCATTGGTTTTAAACGTGAGCTTCTATTCTGAGTACTTCGAGCGTCGAATTAAGTCTCCCTTATTCCACGTGGTCACAAGCATCCTTAAGTTTACACAGAGCTTACACGTGCACAGGTTTACACGTACACAAGTTTACACATGTGCACAAGTTTACACACGTACACAAGTTTACACATGTGCACAGGTTTACACG
>VOMN01138232.1:0-16472 GCA_014899125.1 Orchestia grillus | reverse complement strand
ACGTAACGTAACGTAACGTAACGTAACCTAACCTAACCTGATACACAGAAAAAGCTCTGCACCCATTGTGGCCTGAGTGCAGAACTTTTTCAGTGTATCTGTGCTACCGTAGTTGGTAAGGTATCTCACTTATGGGCCACCGTGTATATTAACATGACATGTTATTGTACGGTTCATCAGTCCCTAACGAAGTTCATTCTTGCATGATTTCGACTTAAAATTGTCGCTGGACTAAAATGATTTTACGTTATCATTTGGCATTTTAAGTCGTAAAAATATCTTTCTTTCAGCCTGAACAACTTGTAATTTAATGGTAGGTACACCTGGCGCGTTCCTCAACAGACTTAAGTTCCTAAGATTGATTAAAGAAGTAATATCCCCTTGGGCCTTCTCGTGCTACGGTAAAGATGAGATAAGTGTTAGAGTTACATTAAAGGTGAAATAACGTTGCACACGGCGCGAAAGTCAAATTACTTCTATAGTAGAACCGTAAAATAAAGAGTCAAGGAACAGCTAAATTCACGGCAACAATGCGAGAATTTAAATATTTAGATTGTTCGATTCAACACTAATCATGAATCACACTTGGGAAAGCAAAAAGTATACAGGACTGGAAACGAATGTTGATTTCCTGCTGTTTTTCCAAGTATACAAATAGCTGGGGAAAAAATGGAGGAATAAAACAAAAAACGGTGATGAAGGTTCTAGGTTGATAAATACTTATCACCGTCTCAAACTGAATGATTTATGAATCACTTGTGCGTTAAAAGGGTTGAAATTTCTGCCAAGTATCAGAGATCGATGTTTGGGAGCTGTAGGAAAAAAATCAAAATCGAATAAAAGACTTGCATTTAAGCCATCATCAAAAAATTACTGCACATCCAAGCTCCCCTGACAATAAATTAGTCACTTGTTTTTAATATGGTGTAGGACCTTCATGAGTACCAATAATGACACTAATTCTAGAAGGCATTGAGTTTATAAGTGTCTTAATGTACAGCTGGTCGATGTTAAATGACTCTCACAACAACTGATTTCGAAATGCAGCCTCAGTACGTGGACGATATTTTCGATATCTAACTTGTCATTTTAGGTGGTCCGACAAATTTTCTACAGGGTTCAGGTCTCGGGTCTTAGCTGACAAATCTAAATATCTGACGTATCCTAAA
Source organism: Orchestia grillus (assembly GCA_014899125.1). Taxonomy (NCBI): domain Eukaryota; kingdom Metazoa; phylum Arthropoda; class Malacostraca; order Amphipoda; family Talitridae; genus Orchestia; species Orchestia grillus. The sequence continues at coordinate 15,303 of VOMN01138232.1, read as the reverse complement.
TTACTGTCACGCCAAATAATAACAGTTCTAGTCCGATGCATCCAACATCTTGAAAGATAAGCAACATACTTTCCTTCATTCAAATATTGTGCAAATTGTAAAACATGGTAATCTAGTAGCTCAATGTAGAAATTTTTCTTTAATCGTACGCGTATCTCAACTACAGGACCCACTTCTGTGTAGTTGAAACAGCCCTCAGAACATGACAGACACTCCTCCTCCTGGGATTGTCTGCTTCGTGTGCTTGTATCGTAGGTCTCACGATGTTTTCGCTGAACATGACGCCGGGCATCATTGCTATAGAGACATAATCGTAATTCACCTGACCACATGACACTTCTCAACTCCTCTACAGTCCAATGTGCTGTAGGGTATATATTTGGAAACATCCCCTGGGTTTTATATTTTTACCCAAGCTTTTGCACCCTTAAGCAGCGTACAGGTTCAAACTTGGGTTTCTCTTTGTATCCACCCTGGGCATACAAACACAGTAATTCTACCACCACAGACATCTATGTGACACACTCTCAACTGACACAAAACTATCAAATGACACAAAACTATCGATTGACACAAACTATCAAGTGCCACAAAACTACCAACTGACACAACACTATCAACTAGCACAAAAACTATCAATTGGCGCAAAACTATTAACTGGTGCAAAACTATCGACTGGCACAAAACTATCGACTGGCACAAAACTATCATCTGGTGCAAAACTATCGACTGACACAAAACTATCAACTGGCGCAAAACTATCAACTGGCACAAAACTATCGACTGGCACAAAACTATCGACTGACACAAAACTATCAACTGGCACAAAACTATCGACTTGCACAAAACTGTCGACTTGCACAAAACTATCAACTGGCACAAAACTATCAACTGGCACAAAACAATCGACTTGCACAAAACTATCGACTTGCACAAAACTATCAACTGGCACAAAACTAGAGATTGGCGCGCCGATCTCGGGGTACCTCAATGGAAGTGGCCGGCCCCGACCTCTGCTTGATCGAGAGAAGAGCTCTCGTGCTTCTAGTGTTGGTAGGAATGAAGAGTCATCATATGATTGTCAGTTACTGAATGTGTAATTTCACACGATGTCAATAAAATACGTTTATTGCATCATTTCTTTAAGGATCACAGTGAGGGGAAGGGATACAGGGTCTGAACTGAAACTAGGACCTCTAATGGGCGTGAAGAACGATGCCATTGCAGAGGTTACAACGGAAACTTGATGTGTTAAGGAAAACTTTGCAGCTTTCCACTTTTCCCTCTTCAATTATGATTGCTAGATGCAGGTGCGCAATCTGAATAAATAAGCAAGGCAAAGACTTCCTGAACATTTAAATTGTATGGCCTGGGTATATTGTGCTCTATTTATGCGCTTTAAGGTGCAGGTATCAACTGAAATTTGAGTCTACAACTGAAGAACTAGTAGTTTTATTACGCTCTTTACAGTTGGATAATAATATTTTTCTATTCACCTAAGTATCCCCAGAATAATGTTCTTAGTGTCCTCTAAGATGAAGTTCCCTTTTTCATTCAATTAGAAATCCTGGCGCTCGCGAGTCTCGAAGCTCACGAGACGCATCTCGCTTCGTTGAAGCTCGTGAACACTAAATCTTTTACCACCCTCCGGTCTCAAACATCTCTTAAACAACGAAAATATAGATTGAATGAGAAAAAACAAATAATATTGGGCCCAACAATCAACTCGTATAGAATGAAATAGAGGTGTCTTCTACAGAAACCAAAAAAAAAAAGAAAATTATTTAGAGGAAGCGCCCTACTGCCCAACTTATCTTCTAGAAGACTTAGAAGAACGATTCACAGAGAGAGAAAAACAAGGGAAATTGGACGGAACAACAAAAAATCGAAATGCTACAGCGGTGATATCAGCAAAGTGATGGCTCAAGAGAGAGGCTTTATTGTATTAGGGCGCCGTTAGCGTTAGCGACGAAAGACCGACCTTCGACCGATCTCAGGCGAACAAAGTTTCATCGTAATATTATATCCATTGAACACAAACGTCAGCGACTGATTTGGAAATTATGCCATTTCAAAACCTTAAATATCAGCTGCCATTAATACTTTTATCTAAGATTGGAAGAAGAGGAGCTCTTATGATGTAAAGTCGTGTGGGCGAAGTTAGACGTTAGTCGTCGGGACGCCCAGGCCTACGTGATTTGTGACTTGTTTTAGGAGCAGCGAGTAGGAAGATACTTGGCGCTGATTGGCTGTCAATAATACAGTAGCTCTGCATCGTTCTTGTCCATGTTTTACACTAAAATTTTTGCTTTCAAGAGCTCAGTGTTTTTTGCCTTCTCCCTCCATCACAAGAAGTTTCTTGTAGCCTTTGAGGAAGTTGTTGTAAACAGGCGTGTTGTGATGATGGTCAGATTAGAGAAGGGTACATTGCAAGGCATTTTAAAACCTATGAATGCAGTCACTAGATTTGTTGATGAGGGAGACCAAGCTTCATCACAACAAAGAACTCTGTTTCATTTTTGGAAAATAAAAAGAAAGTCAGTTGTAAGAAAGAGTAACAAGCTAATTCTTCCGCTTCAATACTATTTTAATTGAAATCCTATCTTTCAGCATAAACTTTCTTTTAAACTTTCCCGCTAAAGAAAACTTCTCAGAAGTAGCCCAGCGAGGACTGGGACCATGAACTGCTGGAGGCGCGGGTGCAATTTCCTTAGTGCTTCTTTATTTAATTATGAGACGGGGCCCTGTCCAGCTCCAGTGATGAACATTATCTGATTGCGAGCATTAATGTTCTCTCATTCAGTACGCTCAAATAAAGCCGAAAGACTTCGCAAGATAGTAACTTTTTGTTATACAAAAGATGGCTGAATAATTTTCTCAGAATGGGATTAAGCACGAACAAATACTTTTTGGAGAAAAAGGATAATTCGATTAATGGCGGATAATTCATCGGCACACGCATCTTTGGTATTGATCGTGCGTACCTTGAGTACGCTAGGTACAAATTTTAGCAAAAATTTGTTCTTTCAGGTTCAAAGTCTTGCGAACGGCATGTGAACTTCTTCCCGTATTTTAAAATTAGGACTAAGAAACAAAGACATGCGGTAACTTTTGTTTTAAGAATTTTAAAAGAAATCTAGTCAAAGTATTCCGTATATAATTATATTATAATTTTAGAAATTACTTGAGATGTAGAAAGTCTCCCTATAGGAAAATTTCTTTTAGCTATATTTTGTAAAATTCTTGGGTTTTCGCTTGTCTGTTTCCAAAGACGAACAATAATCAGCCGCCATGTGACCCAACGTCCTAACACGGTTCCGGTACCGCATAATTCTGATGTCTGGGTGGAATCTGTGCTCTTGTTCGTCACACAGCGCTAGAATTCCTTGGGAATTAATCAAGATTGCTATGTGAATTTGCATTTTCTTGTTCATATCGCAACCAGGCTTTTTGTTGTCCGTTGAAAGTTATTTATGCCTTTTTGGCCTTAAAAACCCTCATCGTTTAAAAAGTTTCCGTCAACTCCACGAATGAGAACCCCAGCATTTTTTGGAAGTCATTAATTACCTCAGGAAAATTGCTGCCGTTAATTAATGCGAATTCCCGCTTTGTTTTTTCATAACTTAAACTTAAAAATTTCACAACAATAATTCGAAAATTTCACTCTCTATTTCACGAGCTCGAGTTTGATATGCAGATGAAAAAATGTATTTTTCTACTCACTAAAAATGGATGAGTTACTTATTTTTCTCTAACAGTAGGTGCACCTCTTACTGGCTGCATTAAATTTTTATGATGTTTGTTCTTGGTTGGCTTTCCCAGAATCAAAAGACACATGGATATAGAGTGCACCCTATTTATTGACCTGGCAGGAAACAAATCACATTTTAGAAGGGAAGCACGTGCTTTCCGATCTTGGTATATTTTAGAGTACTTTCCTTATGTTCATGTTTTGCTTAAATTTTACTGAGTATCTACCCGTATAGATTGTCATTGCGCAGCAAACACAGTCACGACATTTCTGAAGCTTTCTAATAATGTTACTGCGCCGTGGGCGTTGCAACGCTAAGCCTACCTCCTCTAACAGACAAATCACAAATACAAGTTTACCTTACGCCTGATAACCTCGTAGTAAGATGCTCGACTGCGGTTTGAGTTATTGCTAGTTCGAGTCCACCTGGCGCTATGTTTCCCACTGCACCCTAGTGTTAAACGGGCACCAGCTCATGCTGGGGTAAACCTGCGACAAACTAGCATCCTGTCCAGGAAGTGAGATAATCACCTGTCCTGCTTAATGGAATACGGGTATAAGCACTGGCCCCTAAGGCCTTCATGGCCACTCAAAAAGGAGTTTCTTTTTTATTCATAACGATATCCTCTAAGATATACATAAAGTTCGTCTTCACTTCCCTTGTATAACATAGTTTAGTATGTAGTTGTACAAAGTAAACCTTTTCTCTTTGAACTAAAATTGCGGCAGCGTTTTCTGGCGTGTTCAAATCCCTTACAAGATCAATCAATTACGCTTTGATAAACTTTTGCGGACCACTCGGTCTTCCAAATACGCTGACGCCTAATTCTATGTCTGTTTTAAAAGGATGAATAAAAATATTTTCAGTAACGTCATCAGTTCATTATTAAAGAGGCAGATTCTAAAAGTTTGGAATGAGGACTGCGTTTGAATTTAGAACGGACTGTTTTGTTGTGCCGGAAATTGCGAACTCGACACAAGGTTTATTTTTATTAGTGCTCGAAGTGATGACAAAACCGACATAGACAGAAATCCACAAATGGGATATCTGGTGAACGTAGTGACCCCGGGGCTGGTTCATCCCTTCCATTTCATTTGCTTGAGCGAATAGTTCGTAGAGGTTCATTCAAAATTATGCCACTTCAATCAACATGATGTCTGAAGCGTGAAAATAAGCTTAAAAATACTTTGATAAAAACTGTGTACAATGAAACAAGTCGAATTGATATCTCATATCGATTACCTTCGTGATTAAATTTTTAATTTTTAAGAGACATAATGGTCACCCTGTATATCTTTCAATGAAAGGCTGCATTCGCGTCTGTAGGAAGTGCAGTGTTCTTGGTTGGCAGTGTTTAAGTGAGTTGTAAATTGTAAATTTTCAATCAAGCTGTCTCGTGTAGAGCAAATTAGGATCCTGTTCAACCAGAATATAAAACCATGAAGACCATCCTAAAGATTTTCTCTCGGAGTTTATCAAGATCATAAAAATAAGGATGTTTGTGGACAATGAAGTTCGAAGTGATGGTGTACGAGAATAGAAGGGAGAATTTGTGAGGTGCAGGTGGTACTGGCCGAACTGTTGAAGATTGAAAAAGTGGGCCCCGGGATAAAAGAAAAGAGGGTCCAGAAGGTAGAGGTTCAGGAGGAGGGGGTCGACTAGGAGGGAAGAGAAGATGTAAGGTGCTCGTACATCAGAAGGAGACGCCTCATATACCCTCTCTCTCTGACACCTCGTAAAGAGCCCAACTTACGGCCGCCAGCCCGGGACAACCCTGCTCTGGCTCGATATTTCTGCGCAAAAAGAACCGCTTTTTGGGGGAGAGAAAAGTTCCAAGCGTGTTCTGAGATACGCCAGGCAGACGGATATACTTAACACCGGCACTCGTGTGAACCATTCCTGAATTGATCCTCAAATGACATCGGGATGTGTGTTCAGATATCTTGGCATGTAGTGTTGTCAATGTCCTAGAGAGGCGACTGATGAATCTAACGAAAAATTTCCAGAGGAGAAAGACTCGTTGGTGTTGAAGAAGGAGATTAATTCTTGCATCAGACGTATGCCCTCAACTTTTCAAAGGTTGGGAAGTAAGCATAGAGCTAACAATTTTTTTTTCAGAAAATATACGATACACAAATATGAAGCGACATTGCAAAAAAATTCGAATCTTAGGAAAAGACGTGAATTCAACATCACAGTGCGACCAATATTGATAAACCTAATGCACTTTTATTAAGTCCTGGGTTATTTCACCTCACGCCCCACAACTTCTGTAAGATACGAGTACTTACAGCTGATTACTTTATACTCATAAATGTATCCTTTGCGCGCTGGAAGTGTGCGATAGGAAATGGGGCACAGCTATACTCCCTCACCACACTAGACCGCAGGATGAATTTCTAAGTACTAATTTAACAGTATTTATTAGGTACCTAAATAATATTAAGCCCATACTTCCCATTAATGGTATTAGCACATGATGGTAATAATACCAAATAAATCAATTGTGAATGACAGAAGGTAAAGGCAATAGATATTTTTTGTTGATTATGTACCTACTTCTACATTATTTTAATGGAGTGAAATGTAAAGTGACATAAACTAATTTTCTAATTTAGATTTTCATGTTTTCATAGCTTATAGTCGTACCTTTTCCGGAATCGCATTTAGCTTCAGCAACTGGGCAATATTTTTCTCAAATTTTTCTTATGCAAATGACCTACTAATTTATTGACGAACAAATTTAATGAATTATTGAATTATATCCATGCTCTGTGGAATTGGTATCACTGCTTTTTGAGTAACGATAACATGATCGGTATCATGGAGAAGAAACCAGTCGGGTTTTATACAGGGTGACACATAAAAAGAGGGAGGAAATTAAACGATAATAACTCAAAAAGTAGAACAATTAGAAAGATGAAATAAAAACCACTTTATGTGGTTTTTATTTCATCTTTCTAATTGTTCTACTTTTTTAGTTATTAGCGTTTAATTTCTTCCCTCTTTTTTGTGTCACCCTGTAGAAGCTTCAAAGTTCACCTTGAGGTTGTGGGTGTCCCTAGGTCCCGGGACCTGCTTGTAGAACTCCTCAATGACCCGCGGGAAGCACTGCATGGTGTGGGTGGGCCACGTGTGCGGGGTGTGGTTCATCACAGCCTTCAGGAAGTCCAGGCACCACCGCGCCGAGTCCGACGAGCTGTCGAACCCTGCGACACATTCTCATATTAGTTCCGTTGCCATTTTAGAGAGGGGCTCCATGGCGCACTGGTAACGTGTTCCCCTCACAACTGGGAAACTAGGGTTCAATTCCCGGATGAGCAAACGCATTTTTGTAGAACCACGGAGTGCATCCTTTAGGAAAGGACGTTTAAGCTTCATATCATTCACGCGCCAGCAGTTGTAAGGCACTGAAAACCCAACGATGTTCTCTGTGTCAACTGTGTTGGAAATTAAAAAAGTAAAGTTTCGATCGGCATGCATGAATACGAGAATTATGATCGTTTGTTGATAAATTGGATGATGAATTTAACAAATAGGATCATTAGTCATACAAGCGTCACGTAATAGTGAATAATTCTGTCAGTGCCCGTAGCTGCAACAGTCACGAAAAAAACACATATCACTCACGTAGCTCCTACAGCCACGAAAAAAACATGTATCACTAACGTGGCTGCTACAGCCACAGGAACACCTCACTCCACTCAGTAGCTGCTACAGCCACAGGAACACCCCACACCACTCACACAGCTGCTACAGCCACAGGAACACCCCACACCACTCAGCAGCTGCTACAGCCACAGGAACACACCTCTGCTACCCACCAGTGACGTGGATGGCTCTAGCCAGCGTGAGCACGAGCACCTTGTTAAGCTCCTCGCTCTCCCCACTGATCACCGTCTTGGAGTCCGGCGAGAAGCGGGCCAGGGAAGATGTCACTTCACTATTGCCAAGTCCTGAGATCAGACGCAGCGCCACGCTCTCAAGACTGCCCAGGTCACACGAATGTAAAATGATATAATTATTATTTTTATTTAAAGGTCGCAATCCACATGAAATGTGATCCAAAGAGAACAATGACAAGGGACCAATTAGCATGGACTCAAGAAAACGGAGAATCTAAACACAAGGCGTGTTGCCACACAGGACATAAAAAAATATTGTAAGGTTTAGATGATTTTGACCCTTTATGTCCTAGTTCCTATGCATACATCTAAATCTTGGAACACTTTCAAAGCAAACATAGGACACCGTAGACAAGCCAAACTCTACATGAAGTACTGCAATACATCATGTCTCAACTTTATGGTCTGTAAGCCGTAAGAATAAAAAAAAATCACTATTAGATTTCGTACAAAAATAGATGATTTGTAGCACAGTGTACAACGATAACGCTTTAATTTCACAACTTAAACAAGTGAAACATAAATAAATTTCTAGTTAGAATTGAATCACTTTCAACTCAATTAACGCTTTCAGTCCTACAGGAAAATTTCAATCTCATCTTAGTTATTACTTGATGCGTTAAGTCTACCAACTGTGAACAAATATGAAAAACTATTTATATGCTCAAGACTCAAAGCGTTGAGATTTTAGAGAACAAGCGAGCTAAAAAAAATTGTCTGTAGCTTTCAACTTAAAAAACACTCGCCCGACATTTTGTGACATTTTGATAACACTGAGCTCAATTACTGTGAAAAAACAACTCGTACAACCAAGATGTAGCCCAAACACCGAAGAGCAAAGAACACCTAACCTTGCACACAACAGAATCTGTGGTGGGTCAAACATAACTATCCAGTTCAGGAATGAAATAGTTCCCGTTTTTCTGCCAAGCGAAAGAGTGTGTCTTTGCAGTTGAAAGTCTACCCATCTGTCACCCGACACACAGACGTGCCCGCCGCCAGTAATGAGTGACAAAAACAAACCGGTGACACTGTCTTCAGCGCTGGTAGCAAAATACTCAACGCGCAAGAACCAAACTCAATTCAACTTTTTTGCAAGGGCATCTATATAATTATCTATAATTTTAACCGTCCAATTGCCCATTTCGCCGCCGGGTAGTTGATTTCCAACAGCGGTGGCGAAACATTTCACTAGAAAGGGTGTTTACGAACCACAAGTGGAGTTGAGTGGTCATGTTAGGTATGGTGTTGAGGGGGATAGTCATGTGATGGATGGTGGAGAGGAGCTGGACGCGGTAGTGAGGAGGGCTGTGGTGGATGCGGTGGCTGAACATCTCCAGCAGGGCGTGCAGGATGCCCCATACGTGCGTCTTGAACACCACCGGCAGCAAGTTGGCTGCAAGAACACACAAGAACTCAAATTTACAAGCATGAACAACTCCTCTCGTGCGAGAGCGCTCCCTACCCGGTCCAACTTTTGTGCCGGGGTACCTGTACGTAATTATCTACAACTTTTGGCCGCCCAAGCGCTGATATCAACGCTGTATAGTTCCTTATCGATGGGGAGGCGAAAAATTTGGACTGGGTACTATTCTTAAAAATACAACTTATTTTCATGGCATGCTACACGTGCCACACTTAGCTCAAAAGGAACATGAAGTACATTCGTGGGTACCTATATCTACACCTAGTTTGCTTGTCATCTGCCATATAGTACAACTGATTCATCAACCATTTATCATTTGTAGCAGAATCATTTCAGGGGTTTGACCACCGTTGCTACTTAATATAATTCTAGCAGTGAAACTCCTTTATATATATATATATATATAATTATGTTAGAGTTTTTACCTTCTGGCCTATGTATTTCTCCAAGATTTACTTCATATGCCAAGCAATTATTCCACTTCAAAGTAATACCAGGTGAGCCTCACCTGTTTCTATCCAAATAAGAAGAAACAGAGTAAGATATATCCGGAGGCTGACAGGCTGACGAGAACTCCGGGCAGAATTCGGCCAAACCACTTACTACGGTAATAGCGTAACCAATTACTACAGGAATAATAACTAATTTCTAGGGTAATAGCTTAACGAATTGCTAGGGCAATAGCATAACCACTTACTACAGGAATAGAGTAACTAATTACTACGGCAAGAATGCATCGCTACGATGCAGCTAGTCATGCCAAAAAAGCCTTCATTCTCAGCAGCTCCGCAGCTACAAAACACTGCCCCAAACCAGTCATTCTATTGCTTCAGGTGTATGAAAATGCGCCCTTGCATAAACATGAGGAGCAGTAAAATAGTTCACAGATAAATAACTCGCAAAATTTTCAAGTGTGTCATGCTTCGCCCCAAAAGTTTACCAAGACTGAATTTAAAGGTGGAAGCAAAAGTTACAAAATTGTATTGATAATAACAGACCTTACGTAGAGAAATACTTACACTGCTTTAAAAAATAAACTTAACACATTCGACAGAATTTTTTTGACTGCTCCTCGTACATGACATCGCTAATATGTAATGAAGATTTAGGTCTTACTGATGAGCTGTTTAATGCCGATAGTCTCAGTCTCGATGTAGACCAGTAGACGAGCGTAGGTTTCGACCAGGGCAGGCGCGAGGGCAACACTGCTCTTCCCGTGAGCCTGCTTCTGGATGTGCTGTAACCACATGAACACGTCACGTTAGTATGGTGATATTGGAGCGGGTAATGTGCTGCATCCACATAAATACGTCACGTTAGTATTGGGATATTGGAGCTGGTGACGTGCTGCATCCACATGAATCCGTCACGTTAGTATTGGGATATTGGAGCAAGTGACGTACTGCATCCACATGAATCCGTCATGCTAGTACTGTTAAGACTAAAACTGATGATGTGCTTCAGCAATCCGCCAAATACAAAAGTACGAAGGACACTGATAAACACTCATTGTGTAGAGCCAGATATCCTAAGAAAGTATACAAGTAAAGAAGAAGAAAAAATGGCAACTTCTTCACATGACTGAATAAATAAAAGCTCGATCTACAACATTTACTATTGGCAACTTATGAACAAAACAAAACACTCTCGAGGACTCATGACTAACAACGCGTCAATTTAGTCTCTAAACAACCCTCTTCACCTCGGATGGTCAATCGGATAAAAAGTATATCAAACCCTGTCGGAAAATCCAGGAAGACTGCAGTCACAGAATGAAAACAACAAATGTACCGCAAGTTCGCTCGCAAGAGTAAGAGGATTCATAGGAAAGACTCCATTCAAGTTTATCTAACACTGTCAAAATAGCCAAGAAGGCAAGTCATCACTTGATTTTTGAGAACTAGTTCAGGCACCACATCCCAGGCCCCACTGATGTGCCGCCTTTATAGGCAAGTCGTATTTAATCTTCCTTTCATAAGGGAAGAGCTCCAGCTCAGGGGATGGAACGGGGGACCTCTTGATTGGAAGGAGGCGGCCACGCCACCGCGTGCACTACAAAGCGCACTACGCCAACAGAATTAAGAAAATAAACGTGGGCATCTCGGTGAGAACACCAAGCAACACGCACCTGTCCAATGTTGTGGATGAGGCTCATCTTGACGTGGATGGTGAGGGAGTCGAGGAGGGTCATGGAGAGGGGCACAGTGGCACCGTGTGCCACGCAGTTCACTCCAGGCATTGGCACCGTGCTTTTCTGGTTGCTTTGAATGCGCTCCGTCAGTGCCAGGATAGGGCGGTGGAACATCTCCTGGCAACAAACGGTCATTCAACATTTCCTGGCGCCAATTTATCAATAAATATATCCTGGTAACAAACTGTCTTTAAGCCAATTTATAACACGGACATCAACATTCAAGCCCACAGGATGTATATGAATTACAGCATATAATATCTACACGAGAGTAATACAAACCTCTTCATTTCCTGCATTGGAAGTGCAGACAATCATCATTTTCAAGATTCCCAGTCATAAAAATAAAAGATGTTCTTCTGGAAATGCCATCGTACCAGAACTGCATAGAGTGAGAACTTTCCGTACGAGATATACGACAAACATCATTTCGCTCCACAAAACCCAAGCTAAAATTTCACAGTGCACCAACAATACTCACAGGGCTGCTACAGTACTCACAGTGTAGCAACAGTACTCACAGTGTAGCAACAGTACTCACAGGGCTGCCCCAGTACTCACAGTGTAGCAACAATACTCACACGGCTGCCACAGTACTCACAGTGTAGCAACAATACTCACATTGCTGCCACAGTACTCACAGGGCTGCCACAGTACTCACAGGGCTGCCACAGTACTCACAGGGCTGCCACAGTACTCACAGGGCTGCCACAGTACTCACAGGGCTGCCACAGTACTCACAGGGCTGCCACAGTACTCACAGGGCTGCCACAGTACTCACAGGGCTGCCACAGTACTCACAGGGCTGCCACAGTACTCACAGGGCTGCCACAGTACTCACAGGGCTGCCACAGTACTCACAGGGCTGCCACAGTACTCACAGGGCTGCCACAGTACTCACAGGGCTGCCACAGTACTCACAGGGCTGCCACAGTACTCACAGGGCTGCCACAGTACTCACAGGGCTGCCACAGTACTCACAGGGCTGCCACAGTACTCACAGGGCTGCCACAGTACTCACAGGGCTGCCACAGTACTCACAGGGCTGCCACAGTACTCACAGGGCTGCCACAGTACTCACAGGGCTGCCACAGTACTCACAGGGCTGCCACAGTACTCACAGGGCTGCCACAGTACTCACAGGGCTGCCACAGTATTCACAGGGCTGTTACAGTACTCACAGGGCTGTTACAGTACTCACAGTGTAGCAACAGAACTCGCAGGGCTGCCACAGTACTCACAGTGTAGCAATAATTCTCACAGGGCTGCCACAGAACTCACAAGGCTGTTACAGGAATCACAGGGCTGCTACAGAACTCACAGGGCTGCCACAGTACTCACAGTGTAGCAATAATTCTCACAGGGCTGCCACAGAACTCACAGGGCTGTTACAGTAATCACAGGGCTGCTACAGAACTCACAGGGCTGCCACAGTACTCACAGTGTAGGAATAGAACTAACAGGGCTGCTACAGTACTCACAGTGTTGGTGGAGAAAGCGTTGAGCAGCAGCGCAATCCTGTAGTCCGGAGACTGCGAGGCAGAAAACGAACTGTGGGAGAGCTGCGGGTTGTGTACAAGCGACTGGATGAGCCTGGAAAAATAACACGAGGACCGCCAATTAAACTCCAAACACCATTATTATTAATCTCTTTTTCGAATGTTACGAGCGCTGAAGAGAAGCTTTCTTCTATGCGAGCCTAAAACTCGTTCAATTGAAAGTTGGAAGAAAAATAATTGTGAAAAAAATTATGTCGGGAGGTAAAAACACCGGCATGCACTAACAGTCCACGGTAGTTACCACGGCAACCCGCTGCTGATGAACTTGTGAAGCTTAAATTCATTTAAACTGACTTCTTCTGATTACATCACGTAGATTAAATATTAACCATGAGACTACAGGATGAGAATGTAGTAAAAATTAAACTATTTTTATTGTTGTTTTTAAATCGGCCAAGTCCCAGAAATGTCATCTAAATGTTAAACGCCTTTCCTTTTCAGTTGACTAAACCAACACAATAGCTAAATACAAACAGATTCGAGTGTGATGAAAGTAAAGAGTAACAAACATTAAACCAACTCAGGTGCAATAAATGTGATGCATCCCTATGAGTGAGTAATTTATGGCTCGATAATTCGTTCTTTCGCAGAACTTTTGCTAGCTGAAGAAATAGACCCATAAACCCATAAAGATAACCACCAACTATAGACAAGAAAGTCTCCAATGACCAACCCCATTCCCGTCCATCCCGTTCGTCAAACACCAAATTCTGAGTCCTATGGGCTAGAAAAGTGGTTGTGACCAAATCTTAAATGGTTACGTTGTGACCAAATCTTAAAATTACAACCCGGTCATTCCTATCAAAACAACTCGTGCACCAGGCAGTGCAGTGCACGTCGTTGCAGTACAGACGCACTCATTGTGGCTGGTGAAGGCAGGGGGCAGAGCTCGGGGAGTCTTGATGCAGTCAGCCTGAGCCTTGCGGAGGATGTGGATGAGGATGCACATCGCCGAGGACTTGAGCACGCAGGACGGGTCGGAGTAGTCGGGCACTGGCAGGGGCGTGCGCTCAGGGTACAGGTACTCTGTAATGAGGTCACCAATTCAGCTTCTCGCAGATTTTACAACTGGTGCAGCTTCAAACGGAATTTTGCTCCTGATGGAAGTCTCAATTGACAGAAAATTGCGAGTCCACGATTTCGTAGACGTGCCTAAAAGTGGTGCATTTATACACGCTTTAACTATTTGTTCTTCGTGTGACAAAGGAATCAACTGGAGCCTCGGTAATAAGTTGATGGACAAACAACTTCAAATTTTATTTCCAACTTTCTATTTGAACTACCCAGAAAATTTCATGTATTGAAATAAAGACACATTTAAATTATTTAATTAATAGGTTTGTCTACCTAGCGCGGGTTTCAATACCATACACATGAAATTGTACAGCATTGCAATACAAATGTAAATATCTATTCATATTCACGAAGAACATTTTAGCAATTGACTGTGATGAATGAATTTTAGGAAGTCGTCAACAATACCCCATCGACCTTTATAAAATCGTGTTGTGCAGTTAAAAGAAGTTTCAAGCGACTCCAGGCGTGAAAAACGATGACACACACAGAGTTATAAAAAATTTGGACCCCACCATCGTTGAACAATGCTTTAGAAGTAGAATAAGCACTACTGTAATGTAAAATGAATAATGTAAAACGAATAATGTAAAACGAATAATGTAAAACGAATAATGTAAAATGAATAATGTAAAATGAATAATGTAAAATGAATAATGTAAAATAAATAATGTAAACTGAATAACGTAAAATGAATAATCGCGGATGTAAGACGATATTCACTGTATCGACCATGAGCGGTGCTGAGCAACAAGGATTGGCTATTTTGAATTATCGTACGTCCGAAAGCAACATAATGACTCTATGCATTTTGAACAAGATTTTTTGTAGAAGCCAATGAAGCATTATTTCCTAACTCATTTTATTGCAGCAAAACAATGAAAAATGCCCGATATTCCCATGAAACTCTGCTTCTGAATTACATTTGCGCAACATCATTTAATACTGAAATTAAATTGAAGAAAACCAAAACTTGCACATTCATGGACCTGGTCACATAAGCAAAGTTCTACCATTAAAATGATTTTCTCACTTGGTTTAATTACAAACAATTGAGAAATAATTTAATCCAAGACCGTGACTAAACTGAAACTTTGCTACATAGTGCAATCGAAGATGCTCAGGCCAACAACACGACAGCAACACACTCCCAACAAGCGGAACACTTGACGCAGCACAACTAAGTACCGATGAGGCGGAGCACAGGCAGGAACTCTGAGAAGGGGTTCTTCTGTATGGTGCCGGACAGGTACTGGAGCAGCACCCACATCAGATGGTCGCGGCCCTCCCGCATCTTGAGCTTCTGAAGCTGTTGGGAGGAGTGGGGTCATGGAGGGCAGGTGTGGGAGTGGGGTCATGGAGGGCAGGTGGGGGAGTGGGGTCATGGAGGGCAGGT
>VOMN01138230.1:0-21645 GCA_014899125.1 Orchestia grillus | reverse complement strand
ACTTGACTCCGAAGCTCCTCTAAAACTGCGACAAAAGAAGAAAGAAGTTTGTGTCACTCTGTGGAATTTTAGTAAAAACCCGAAAACAGTGACCGTGGCGGTCACTTTGAAGATTTCTTGTTCTTCAAAGGGTTGAGTTGCATATTTTTTCTTTGTCTTTACATCGTATTTGACCTACGTGATTGCATTCTGCATGTTCGTTTCTAGATTGAATAGTGATATCACACCTCATGAGCGAGGTGTGCAATTTTTGTAGACCCTGAGAGTGAGAGGAACGAGTGTGTATCAGTGAGCGAGTTGCATAGGGTCCTGGTCCGTTATAATAATAATAATAGGGATGTAACATTGGTGTTTAGTTTGAAGTAAAACCTGTTTTTTTACATAATTGTTAGAGATAAGAGAAATAATAATTATTATTCATATGAAGTTGTGAGAGATGAGAGTGTGATTGCGACAGGTTGAAATTTGAAGAATTGATGACCATGTTTGTACGGGTAAGTTTAGTTTTCTTAACAACAGGGTTTTCATTTCTATGCCTAAAAAATGAGGCTGGAAGGATACATACAGTTAATTGTTGCTAATAATCTTTGAAAATTCAAGAGCTAATTTTTTAAAATTAATCTCTCTGTGAAAGTAAAAAATTTCAGAGTATTCATAATATACACACTGGCTTGTGAGAGATTGGTCATATGCTAACAGTAAAGTTTTTGGTTAATATTCAGATAAATGTCATCTACACACTCAGTGAGTACATAGAGGTTCTGGCAACAGCAAAATTTTTTCCATTTCTAAACAGTAACTAATTTATATTTATTAGGTTAAATAAGATTCTTTTAAATAATAAATATTAATTTGTTTCATATGTAAATTAGGAGCACAACAAAAACTGAATAAACTTGCTATAAAGTCATCAACATAGTAAAAATTATTAATGTGTGCTGGGTTTCAGTTCAATTTTATTTTAAACAGATAAAAGTATACTGAAAAGTCACATGCAGCATAATTAGGTGTTGTGTTAGTATAGACATCAAGATATTCTAAGCATTGTTAAAAATACTTTTAAAACCGTTAGGATACATTTTATATAGTATGATAAGAAAAAGGTCTTCCTTTCAAAAAAAGTATCTCTGTTTGCATTTGGTTTTCATTTAGCATGATGATGTAAATGAATAATCAACTTCATAAAAGACTTATGATTAATTAGCAAATTAACTTACAATTTACATTACCCATCAGCACTACAGCTTGCACAGAGGGCTTTGGCACTGTTCTCCTCAATATTGTATAAAATGTGGTTTACAGTTTTTAATAACATAGCCATATAAAACAGCACAACCTAATTGCTGAGTTAAATTATGTTTGTTAGTATGCATGAGATGGAACATATTGTGTCATTTTCTCTTCAATGAGTGTTCATCTCTTGCTGGTTCCATTTCTCATGGGAAGTTTTATATGATTGTTAAGCATTATAGGACTTGAAATACTGTTGCAAAATATATTCAAGCAATCACAAATTACAATTTGACCATCATTATATTAATTTATGTATCTAAGGTTATTAAACAACCACAAACAAATTAAAAATCTATGAACTAGTTCTCAGTTCCATTACACCTAACAAACTTGTGCTGAGCTTGTTGTTTCTATAGTAATTTGCCTCTCTTTTGAGGTCTGACATTTTAGCTCTCAAGCCTGCTATGACCCAACAGCTTTTCAAATGGTACTCTAACTACAACTATCTTTGCTGTATATGCTCATGAGGTTTTACTTCTTGTTAATTGAATACCCATATATATATATACTAATTTTGTTCGATTAATTGCTTATATTTGAAATAAGCAAGTTTCTAACTGTATTTCTATTTATTTTTTGTAAGTCATATCATTTTAAATTATAGTATTTTTGAAGTGCCTATTGTAAGAAAATATAATATTTAAAGAAAATTGCCTTATTCTCTATACCCACAGCAGTTCTAAAATGGTATCTGATTGCATACAAAGATTGCTGCAGTTTCACTTACAATAGAAACTATTTTTGTTATCTACCTATAAAATTTATTTGTAAAATTGCATAATGTTTCATTTAATTAGAAATAGTTTATTAGAAGGTTTGTAATGATTTTTTTATTTTAGGTAACTATTTTGTTGGCTTCTCAGGTTATAGACAAGTGATACATCATGAGCAGTTCTTGGTGTAGTGCAGGTGCTCAAGAAGAAGAAGAGGATGAAGAAGATTATATGTCTGACAACTTCTTGACAAAATGGTAATTATGTGTCTTTCTTGAGCAAATTATAGATTCTATTAGCTGCTAATATTGTAGATCTTTGTTTGTTAGGTTGGTATTAAATTGATGTGGCTCATGTTTTGATATAGAATATGAAAAAATTTTGCTATATTTTAACCTAGGACTAAATCATAACTATGTCATTGTATCTACTAGTGCATGTTATGTTGATTAATGCTTTTCCTCTCACCTTCTACAGGACCATCTATCCAGTTACCCATTTTTATTCACATAATATCTATTTAATAGTTACCTACTTCAGATTTAAATACTTTTTACATTGTGGAAGGGTTTAATGACTCCAGTAAGTTTAAGGCACTAGTAAAATAGTAATATGTACTGCTAGTTCATCAAACAGTGTAGTTTTTAAATTCATTTTTTGATGATAGTGGCATTCTTTGAGGTGTAAATTGATCAATATGTCATATCTGAATCATAAACTATTATTTATTTTGTTATGGAAAATGGAAGTTTTTGAAGAAACATTATTATTAATTTTGCATAAATATAAAATATTAATTTTTCAGTCATCCTTGTGCTAATTGCCATAGCAGTCTAAATCATTTTGCTTATGTTTGGTGACCAATACATAATAATTAACAAATTACAGTCTGCATTTATTGTATGAATTTCTTTGCCTGATTGCTCAAAGCTAACAGTTTTTTTCTGGAATACAATATGTGGCATCAGTTATAATATTCCCAATGATATGCTTTGCATTATTGTCCTTTGCTGGGAGTAGATCTTCCTGGATAGCATAAGCACATTGAATGATATTGTATTAATTCTGGGTTATATAGTTTATAAGAATGCAAATGACTGCATGGCCAAGAGAAGAAAGATGGTGCCTATGACCATGGGTACTGATCACAACTGCTGCTTTTCCAGCATTTATGTCAGTCTTTAGTAGTGTTCATCAAGCAGCTGAAAGCGTGTTTCAGAATCATTCTCTGAGTGCAGATTGAAAGAAATCGTTCAAAAAGTAATTATGGTAACATGATTCTAGAAAATGAACAAAGAAGTCTTTCAGGAGCTTGACAATTCACAACAATGACACATGAACACCTATAACTACAATTACACACAGAAGTGTGTCTCAACAAAGGAAGCTGAGACATTAGTCCTGATCAACTGTATTGACAACAATACTTCTGCAAAATGTAAGCTCACCATAATAATGAGATATAGGTGCAGCCTTAGGGGATATGCATAAATGCAGATACAATTGTACTGAGTAGACATCTCTATTAACACTTTAAGCGCGACGTGTCCACATGTGGTCACGCGATCATCTAACCTAACCTAACGTAACCAAAGGGCCAACACATAGGAATACAAATTTGTAAGTGTTCATGAAATTTGTGTTCATTATTTGAATAAGCTAGTTTAGATTAGAAGGAAAATGAATAGCCTAACCAAATTTGTGAAAACAAAATCCTTCATTTTTACATCCGCAACGGAAATAATTGCCAACATGAAATTTTACCTGTGTGGAGAACCGCACTTAAAGTGTTAATATAGTGCTTTACCAAATGCTCTGTATGAGCAAAGATAAATATAATATTGAACACTCCAGACAGTTAATTAACTGTCCATCAATACAATTATCAGATACTTTTTCAAAAAGCTGCACCTTGAGATTCATGTTGCGCAGGTCATGAATTACATCAAGTAGAACTCATTACCAATGCTCTGATACTTAACAAGTTTTATTCCTTAATTTACATCAACAAGATAAAAATTGAATCCTAAGATCACACTATCAGGCTATCTTCTAAAGCTTTGTGGGCTTAATTTCATTACCACTGCTCAACACATCATCTATGACACACATGCCTTTCATCCTGTTTTTAATGACTGCTCTGCCCCTGTGTGTCACTTTGCTAGCTCTTCAAATTGGAACATTATCAAAATGTCAGTATGTGGATGCATCGCTGCTATATCATGCTTGTATCATAAATCTTTATTGCCCTTCCTTGACCTCAAATAACTGAATGTATCAAACTGCATGTTGCTCTGGTTCCTCTTGATTCTACATGCACTCCCTGCATTTGGTATCTTTCTACATGCATAGCTAAGAATGATTTTTGTTTCAAACAATACAGGTCAGCCTTTTGTTTTATTTATGATCCTGAGTATCTATAATAACTTCCTTTGCAATACTGTAGTATTGTATGATTGCAAAAGCATGGTCATTGCATATTACTAATGCTTTAATTGAAATTTTTTGCCCCTCAGCAATAGAAAAAAATTATCCTTGTCAGCTCATATTATCTCATTCATGCTGAAATTAATTTCTCACTGAAACCCAACCATTTTTGTTGCATAGGATTTGTGTGTTTGAATGAACATTTGAGTAAAAAAATATGAATTAGTAAACTATAGTGGGTGCCTTGCATGTCTTATTTGTTTCCAGATGTTCAGAAGGTAGTTTTACACATTTTGAAATGTAAATAACCCTTAAAATAGCAATACTTCTTACCTTGGCAAGTTTGGGTGTATGCCATACAGAATTAACGAGATAATGTGGCCCCTATTAAAATCTGATGTATTCTTTGCTAATTTGCATCACAGTACATACCTACCTCTTGTGGTTTATGCTGATGTAAACCTGTATTTACAAATTTGTTGACAAATAGTTAGCTCAAGTAAATTCTGATGGAAGATAAAGTAGGTATTTAAAATAATGAAAGTTTGAGGTTTCATCTATTCTAGCAATTATAACTTAATAAATAATTACCATACATGTTAATCTAAAAGAATTTGCTTGTTTTATTAATCATGTGTTTTTTCTCTTTTGATGTTGTCCAGAAACTCAAGCTGTATGATGATGTTTGTTAGTTATTAGTAAACAATTAATAAATAAATTTATGAAATAGCAGGATTACCTTCTTATATTTATTATTGCCTTAAAACCCCTCAGAGGGCATAGGATAAACCATGGACAATAGGGTTATCTTAGTTAGGTTTGTCCATACTATGCAATGGGAATTGGTGACCATAGGGTGACACTGCTAGGTTACCTCAGCTAGGCCTTCAGGACTTTTATTTTTTTTGTCCACTTTGCTTATTTCCATTTTCATGCCTTCTTTACTGATTATTTTTCATCTTTTCTTCCTCTCCCTTCTTAACTTACTGTTTCTTTCTGCAGGAACTTGTGTGTGTGAACCCACTTCTGCATAGATTCCACATTTTTCAAAGTCCATGCTAAATGGTCCTTTTTTTGTTCTGTTTGAATCCCATTTCATGGGTAGAGAGCTTTGAACTAACTAATAATCTAATCTATTGTCATTAAAGATGAAATATTTCATTTTCAGCACAAGTGAGGTGCAGGACATCAGACCTGGGATGCCCATGTCCTACTCAGCAAGGAGAAGACTTCAAATTGAGAAAAAGAAAAAGGAAGAAAAGAAGGCTGCACTGGAGAGAAAAAAACTGCAGCCCTCTGCAAAAGAGAGGCTACAGGAAGGTTTGGACCGTGCTCTTGAGCAAAGCAACAAAGGCTTTGCTATGTTGATCAAAATGGGCTACAAGCCTGGTACCAGCTTGGGAGATAAAGGTGAGAGTGCTACCTGCCTGGCTAATTCTTCTTCAGTGTCAATGGGTGGACACAATCTGCCTGATTTGTTCTCTGTTGTGAAGCAGTTTTGTTGTAGAGTGTTTTAAATATGACTCAAAGAGGTTTTATTCTTGCTACTTGTCATCAAAATCTGTATGCATTTTTCATGTGACTTTTTTGCATGTGTACATTTATGCAGTGTATTGCAAAATACCTATAGCTACCACTTATAGTTAGAGGTTGTTGCAATTAAAGAAATCACATTTCATATTAAACCATTTCATTTCATATTAAAATTAAAGTTAGAGGTTTATTCTGAGACTTGCATTGCAAGTTACAGTTGTTTTTATATGTTACAGTGTATGATGTTAAGGCTGGTAGCGTCTATGTAGAAGTATGTTTTTCTCTGAATGCATTTTAGTATTTAGCAACTTGTGTAAAATTTTTCTTGTGTAGCAAAAGTAGAGAGTACCATATTGTAATTCTAATGTTTTGTTAGAGTTTTAATTATCATGGAAAACAGTAAAGTTACAAAATTCACCCATTTTAATTTTGTTCTTTGCCTCAAGTTGCATTGAATTGAGTACATCATGCCTGTAAGTTACTCATATACCTTATTGGTGTGAGCTAATTTCCCATACAATTTACTGTGGGGTTTTTAAGTTGATATTTTATTGTTTTACTCCAAAGTTGAGAGGTGTACTCAAAGCTATCATCATCAAATAATAGTGTGTAACTTTAAAGGCTTTTCCATGCAATGGAAATGCTGCTGAAATAACCTTCTTTATTGTCCGACAGCTAGCCGCTCTCCCAGGAGTTGTATCATAAGCAGTAATCTATGTGTTTTGCCTGTGCAAAACTGTACCATCTTTTCATGAATACAGGAAGAAAGAATAAATGGCTTATCTCTAAAGTATGAATGCATTGAAAAAGTGTCTAGTTAAAAATATATTCTGAAATTGATTTATTCTTGGTTTTCTTCTCAGGTTAGTAATAGTTAGTGTAAATAAGTAAAACCATTTTTTTTCATACTGTGCAATAGAAACTAAAAAAGGCCTTAGATCTAGTAACTTTTTACTTTGAAATGTCTTAGCATTAGCTCAGTACCCATATATCATGTTTGTTCTCTCTTCTACAGACAAGTTATTGTACTTTGATTAGTCTTGAGAAATTTGCTGGTTAAGGATTTCATTTTTAATTTAAAGTGTAAATTCTGCAGTTTACTTTTTATTTTAACTTTTCAATGTCGAAATTATAATGGTGTGAAGGGTAGGTGCCCTTATTTTGCTTTGTACAAAAAACTAGCTGCAGCCCTTACGTACCTATTTATGCAATAAGGTTGCATTTACCTTTTAACAAAAAGTAGCAAATCCTTATGAAACAAAACATTTGGTTCTCTAGGGTATTAAAGGATTAGTGAAGGGGTGTTTAAATTTTTTTTAAATATGTAATTTTTGTGAGAATTAGGCTTAATTAATGCAAGACTCATTGTGTGTTTAGGTGTGGGGCGTGTGGAGCCCATCAAGGTGGAAGTCAAAGGTGACCGTGGGGGCCTTGGCCTCAGGCAGATGCTCATGGAGAGGAAGAGGGAGAAGGAGCAGCGCTACCTCGCACGCATGAGGAAACAAGCTGCCGAGTTTGATCCAAATGCGTTTAGGTGCGTGCTTTTCTGGAGATAAGCATGTCAATGGTAAATTGATCTATTTAAACAATTTATTATCAGAAGTATTGCACCACTTGAAAAGATTGCAGAGATGGCTTTCTCAAAAACTATTACAATGAACTGTTTCATCATGATGGAGAATTTTATTGCTTCTTGTGGGTCCGGATAAGTTCTAGGACTTCAGGGCATCTTACAAAATCATATGCTAAGCTTACACATACATGTAAATAATCTAATACACTTAACCTTGACACTCACAGAACTGATGAAGTGAAGAATTTGTTGAGAGGAGAAATGATTTAAAATTAGGAATTTAATAATGTCTAGCCTGTGGAGATTATGCATTCTATAATTAATTACTCTGAATTAATTTACTGACCTACAATGTGAGGGTTTTTTCAACATTCAATTAGGACATGAGATGAGATTACAATTAACAAGCAACATCTTCAGTATCTTGATAAGAAAGAGGATTCAAGATTCGCTTTGAATGCTTGGAGTGTGCTTATCTCACAAATTGCAGAAAGCAATGAGTTCCAAGTTTTGTTGTACTGAAAATTGAACTATCGTCAGGTTTTGGAACAGAAAGGAAGTATAAATTTATTTCCACATGAAATATTCAAGATGGCAAGTTTTGGTAGAAACTAATTGCTTCATGTTTGTTGCTTTCATTGCTCTAGGGCTTATACATGAAAGTAATGAGGAAATATTTTTAAAAATTGGGAGGCATTATACTCTAAATACTCTAAATTCAGACGGCTTGTTTTAGAGTAAAAAGTATATTTGTTTTGTTTTTGTTAATTCCATGCCATGACGTATTGTAAATATAGAGGAATTAATATTCTCTACATTATTTTTAATGCTTTTGCAGGTTATACATTTTTGACTTTGTTGAGAACCCCCAATAGATATAGTGCCAATATAAAATGCATACTTTTCAAAGATCTGTTTTGTATGTATGATAATTTCCAGGCGTTTTGATGAATTATTTCTTCGACCAGGCCGTCACACATTTTGATGCACAGAAGGCTTGTATTCTGTTTGTATGGGAATTGTATATACTTTGTTTGATCTATATTGATACTTTTTTACTTTAGTAATCTATGGTTTTCGTCTGTCATCTTCACTTACTTTTCATTATTCTTTTATTTAGGTTACTCCTATTTAATTTTGGAAGTCATATTGCATCTTTTGTTCTATTTAAAAATAGCAATGTTTTTATATGAGTCATGTGAGTACTTTCTGAAATGTCCTAAGTGGGCTGTGTGTGTGCAGGGAGCGCAAGCGGCAGGAAATGATGGCCAAGCAACTGGAGGCAGACCTGGCCAAGTGTCAACGCGTCTGCTACACTCTCGATACCAAACAGGTGCCAAAATCTCTCATTATGATTCTTGAGATGCCCTCTTATTAACGGTAACTCGGACATGAAATGACGTTATTTTTAGTATCACTGATACGGACTGCGTTTTCTAACAGTCTCGCTGTTTAGTGTAGGAGTAGGGACCCGGGAATTTTCTCCTATCTAACCACTTTAGATGCGGATAAGAAATGAGTAAATGCACCAAAAGTATTATTAGGATAGATGACGACTTCTGTCAAGAGTTATGGACATTAAGAACAATTCAGATTAGTCTCGAAGTATTGTTTTGTTCAAAACTAGAGTGGATTTGCACCTAAGTACATGACACGTAAACGCATACTTCCGCAATACTTCATTCATTTAAAAAATAAGTAACGGGTCCTGTGTAAGTGCCACTAGAACGAAAATGAGAGGGGAGGAGGGAGGGAGAAAGTGCGTGTAAATGTGAACGTGCATACTTCTCAGATACTCAACCTTACTCATGGTAGAACCGGGGAATTTAGGTTTGTGCAAAGGCGAAACGAGATATCAGAGGGAACATAAAGGGGTGACTGATTTGCCTGGGTTTCAACCAATAGACAAAACGAAGTTGGTATGGGAATGTGACTCTTTGTGGCTATTTTCATGCTAATGGCGGAGCCATTATTGGCAAAATGAATATACATGTTTGAGATGAGAAGTAAGGTATGAGTGAAACGGTTGAATAGGGTGAGTGTTGAGGAGGTGTCACGAAGTGTATGGTGGGGAAGTTCATGGGCAGAGTGTTGTGGTGGCGTCTAATGCGGAACTACTTAAAAAGGGGTCCACAGACCGGTACAGGTATACGAACTACCAGCTACCGGTACGGAGTCTGTGACGAGGCCATGCCAAGGAATCATTTGACCTATTACGAGATAAAGAATAGTCAGCTTTTTATAAATTCAGGCATGAATTATTATTACTACAGAATATTACCAGCACGTGGCACATTACAAAAAATGCTTGTCCAGTACATTAGGTAGCTTGAGGAGTGCTGGACTTTAATGCACAGGTTGAAGGATGAGCTCTCAGTTAAAATAAGTGAATTTAATGCTGCAGGAAGGTTCCTCAAAGGTACAACATGGAATAGCTCAAGTGACAGAGAAGATGAAAATAGATGCAGATGCGTCTGCTGGATTAGGACTTAGTCTCGCCCGTTCCTTTCTCGCATAAATTACACTTGAAGTTGTAGTGTACTTTGCTCTGAACGCCATCACGTGAAGCAGGTGTAGACTAGCATTTCAGTAGCATAGTCAGTGCACGATCTGGCTAGGGTCGAGGTCCTGCACCCGGGAGAGAACAGCGTCCACTCATCTTACTAGTCATAAAAATATTTTGTATTTGTGTCTTGGTGAATAGCTTCCATAATAACTACTGCAATAAAATGTTTAGAAGAAGAAGGCTGCAATGCCTAGGCTCCTCTTGAAATATTTGTGTATGATTTACTAATTGAAAATTGTTGAGAATTCTTGATTTAGCGTTTTCTCTAGAATGTTCTTAAGTTATGGTTAACAGTGTGGTATCGCTGTTTTTTTGAGCTATGTATACAACCATATTTTTTTAAACAGCCTGCCTAATCTCAAGGCCTAGAATAGGCAACACGGTTAGGTTTGTTTGGTTTGTCTATCGTATACGATGGAGATTGGATACTCCAAGAGGGTTTTTTTAGCTATAAATAGGCACTTAGGACTTCTATCTTTCGTACCCACTTTGCTTCTCTCCATTTTCATGCCTTTTTCATTTATTATTTTTGATATTTTTCCCTCTTCATTCTTAACTTGCTGGTGGTATACGCAGGAAGTCCTGTGTGGGAACACACCTGTGCATGAATTCCCCGCCCCTACAGTCCATGCTAAATGATCCCTTCTTTTCGCTCTTTTGAGATTGCCTTTGATGTCGCTAAGGAGCTTTAAACTAACTAACTATTGATGATAATAATACGGGTCTACCCTATATAAATTGGAGTAATAGTGATGAGATTACCGTCATTCGATGTGCAATCCTCACTTTAGCAATTGATCAACCGAGAATAACGTACTGTTATCACTTAAAATTTGTGTCTTTAGTTCACGCGCATCGTTGCCTGTGACTGCCACACTCTGTGTAGCTGCGCGAGGCCTTCATTTACTCCAGGGCCTGTGTTCCTGTGCAGGGCTTGACGAAGCCCATGGAGTGGTACTTCTGGCCGCCGCACCTGCTGCCCGCTGAGGAGGGCGAGGATGACACGTCCGCCTCTGACGAGGCGCACGCCCACACTGAGGGTAACAACTCCGCCCCTGCTGACGAGGGCAATGAAGACTGGCAGGTAAGAAATTACTTGCTTTTATTTAAAAAAATTGAGTGTTCTAAAACAATGTACTCACTCTTTGGCGGGCTATACCTGATATATTTTTTGAGTCATGTGCAAATTACTGTTATTCGTTGGTTATTTTGATATTTTTTCTTTAATTTAACTCCTTAGAGTTGTGTCTGTGTCAATGAACGTCTAAGGTATTGCAAATTGTTTGAGCAATGGCCTGTATGAGCGTGACTGTCTTTGTTTAGGACACCCTGGATTACTTGGAGAACTTTTGACGCGCTCTTCTCGTTGCCTCGCTTTAGACGTGCTTGTATATTCGAACGGTGTTATTATGTGGGTTTCCCCAGTTATAGATAAGCTTTAGGGACTTCTTTAGTGCTCACTTTGCTTCTTTTTATTTTCACACCGACTTCTCTATCTCTTGTTTCTATTCCTCCTCTTCATTCTTCACTTGCTGTTTTGATATGCAGGGATACTGTGAGGGAGCACTACTTCTGCATAGATTTCCCGTTCTCTTTAGTCCACACTAAACGGTCTCTTCTTTTCACTTTCATGGGTCACGTTTCGTATAGATAGGTAGGTTTAAACTTACTAATAATTTAATCTGTGCATTTTTTGTCAGTTTCATTTTTTACATTAATTTCTGCATGGTATCATTTTCATTGAAGTACTATAAGATTGTACCCATGGAGCATATGAACGTTCATCTTATTCGAAAATAGTTGTCAAGGACCATTGAGCGTGAGATTTATATGATAAGATTTGATGTAAAATATCGAATATGTAAAACTGCACGGCGCTGAGGCTGCACAGGGCAGACCCGCCAGGCCCGGATCATATACGGCACAACTTGATAATATGAGGTTGATATAAGGCTAATTTCGGTATGGACCAGATCAAGTCCCCAAGGCATTAAAGGTGTCACGAAATACCTGTTCATTCATCCGTGAAGAAGCTCATTTGTCAACCGCCCTCGGTTGCGGAGGCGCTATTCTGACCCAGGAAGCGCTCGTGTGGTGCGACAGGAGTGCGTTGCCTAAGTTTCAGGTTGCTCCAGACTTCACCTCAAACTCACTAGCCTCTTCCCCAGTAGAATTTTTGACGAGTAAGTACTATGTTCACGCGGTGTTTGTATATTTTCCGGATGTATGAGAACTCTCGGAAATGGTTGGTTTATACAGGGAGAGGTCAAGGAAGGACGTGTAAAATCATTTCAAGTCATTTTATTCAAAATTGAAAATCGGGTGAGTTTGCTCGCCCAAAGTTGAGAAATTCTAATTTGTTTTAAAACGAGTTAATTTGTACTTGCGGAGAAGGTGTTGTGGGGCTTTTTTGAGTGTTTGTGTGTGAGCTTTGCAGGAGTTTGTGTCATTGGTGACTTGCCTTTCTCTTACCTTCGGACTTGTACGGAAACTGTCATGGTGCAGTGTTTTACTCCGGTAAATCTTAGAACTGTGATACCTACATATCATATTGTTAGCCCGAATGCTGCCAACATTTTTACAAAACATTCGTTTACAGTGCGAAATGATTCCCATTTAATTGGAATATGTGGTACAGAGCCTCACTACTGAGATCCCCTAAGGTGGCTGCGGTGGTAAAATTTGGTGAATAGAAATACTGATTATTATAATTTAATTTGATGTGTTGTCGGTCAGGTGGAAGTGCGCGTTGACGTGGTGACGAGTTACCTGCGTCATGCCTATCACTACTGCGTGTGGTGCGGCACCGCGTACGAGGACGTGGCCGACATCACCGACAACTGCCCTGGCACCACCAAGGAGGACCATGACTGCTGAGGCATCCACCTTGTGCATACATTTGTATATACTTTTGTGCGTAATGTTTAGGTCGTTTTGCATACGTAGTGAGGTTTTCGTTATTGTCGAATACACCCTGCCTCTTTTACTCCAGATCTTCTCCAGGGTCGTTCTTCTACCAGGTTAGGTTTAGTTCCGTACATTTTCGAGTACGTTCTATGATTTTTGCAATGGCTCATGTACCCAAACAATGCAGAATTTTTTGGCAATTCCATGCTCGTCACCAAAGCAAATGAATCTTATGAGTTGCCTGATAGGGGCCTTAAAATTTTTTTTCAATATCTGTAACTACGTTGTAAATCGAAATAAAATTACTGTCTATAAGGTGTTATCTAAAAATCTGATTTCCAATGGGTTATCATTACCCAAAAGGTAACATTCTGTAGGTTATTACTTGAAAGCCTATTTGTGTACGAAAACAAGATACATGAAGTAAAATACCTAAAGAAATGTTCTCTTTTATCATTACGGAGCATTTCCACTCCTATTTCACGGTACTCCCATTGACTCTCCACTCACGTAGATCTCCTGCTGCTGAGCTCGTGTGCACCGCCTCAGGCTCCCAGTCTAACTCGCTGCGTCGGAACATCTGTAATTATCAGTACATTTTTACCTCCAATTATTTTTATCAATAATTTTTTAAATCTATCGATGGAATAACGAAAAATTTCGACTGGTTCATGGCCACCAAGCAATGCTCAGTATATTGTCGACTCCATAGCACAGGTGATGGCTTGCCGCCTTCGTGGTAGGCCGCATTGAAGCTGTGCTGTTCCATGTTCCGCGTTGGGTAGCCAGGACGGAGTGCTTTCCTTGGCAGATCAAGATTGGAATGGCGTGCCTAAGAAAGGCGGCAAACCAGTACGGCGTGGGGGTTGGGTACCCACACCACTTCCTAGTGTGGGTACGTTGAGTGGGAGTCAAAAGATGTGTTCACTTCGCTTCAAACTTAAGCTCTGATAAAACGTTCCGGCACTCGGAATTGTCCCAGCGCTTTGTTAAGCCCTCAACAAATATTGTTGACCTATTTTCCCTCAAGGGAAGAGGTCGTGGAGGAAAAGGGAAATATGTTTAAAAGGTACGAGTATGTACTTTAAAATACATTTTAGGTTAACTCAAGTTTCAAACTCGAGCAAATTTTATGCATTACATAACGGCAAGTCCAATAACCGCTCTGATATGCTTTAAAAAGTTTCCAATGGTTTGGAAGAACTAAAATTAACTGGCCGAGCCAAGGTTGTCAGTCCATCAAAACGGCAATTCGAATCCCATTTTTAAGCCTGGAAACTTCAACGGTAGTTTCGTTTAGTCAGTGCCGTTTTATTATAAGGTGAATTTTAGCTCTGGTGTGAAAACATTCCACTCAGGTTTTCACATCTTCGACTGCAAAGGCACGAGACTATAAAACTGAAGGTAATGAATACGAGACTATAAAACTGAAGGTAATAAGTACGAGACTAAAAACTGAAGGTAATAAGTACGAGACTATAATACAAACAAGCGACTCATTAAAAAGTGTCAACCAACAAGCGCGACATTGCGGCCTTCACGAACAATGAGAGAGTTCGCTGCCAAGAGCGTGTCGAGCAGAGTGAGCTATTGTTCTTCTGTACTCGTAATCAAAACTTGCTCGCCTCACCAGTCGAACGGAAGACGTAAGTTATTGACATCTTTGGCAGCTCTAGTGGGATATTAGTCGTATTCAATTTATTCTTAACTATGTAAGAATGATTACTATGACGATGTGATCAACGCATTATATGATGTTCAAGCATTTGTTCTTCATTTAAACAACGCAACTTGAGTCCAGAAGTCTTCAGAATGTGAAAGCCCATTCCTCGTAGTGATAGTTAAGCTGTATACCGCTGCATTTCGACTCACTCTAGTACCCTAACTTCGAACTTTTCAGGTCTTTTCGATTAGAAACTCGTATGTGAAAAGCTAATTACATCCTGTGACCCGATATTTTTATATTTTCATGCGTGATCGCTCCCGTCAGAACTTGTGGTGAGAACTTCAAGTGCAGCCATGACGTCCATCACTGAATCACAAGCGCCGGTGATCGTCTGTCCCAAGTGACGTCGCTCACAAACTCGGCGAAATGGGCACTTTTACTTGAAGCCTATGATAAAAATTGACGTGGTGGCCTTAAGAGTCGGTAGAAAAGGACTTCTTCATTGCATCTCGTCGTAAACGTCGAGCATATCGAGCTAGTCACCCAAAGCGCGACTGAGATGCGCTGTTGCAGCGTACTACCACGCTGGGACTTGTGCATTGGCGCTCGGTGTGCCTCACTCCGCCCCTTCAGGGTCCCCACTGTGAGGGGAAGGAAGCTGTGCGGTGGAGGCCTGGACAACTCTTGCTCTAAGTATTAATTTTCATTAGCAGACCGTGTTATTTTTCTTCATTTTCATTTCCCTGATAATTTGAGGTATTTTAAATTTTTTTCAATGAAGTTCGTTCACTGACATGTGTTATCAAAACATCTCAACGACGCACTGTAATATCAAGAAAATTTGATTTATTCGTCTAAATTTACTTACACTTACTCCTGGAGGCAGGCAGCTCAGGACTAGTCATACAAGATGCAGTATCTAAATCCTGCCCCCACTAACTGAAATCCTTGAAGCTTCAGAGGCTGGAAGGCATTTTCTATTTTCCAAAAGTGCAGATTCCTAAATCTAAAAATATGTAGATTCATTGCTCACTGTATTGCGGTATAAGTTTTTTAGAATCATATAGTATTTGCTCCGTTTTGAATTTCTCATGATAAAGGTGAGCTAACGTGTGTCGATTTCTAAGGGATATTCTGCAATGCGTACCTTACCACCGCACCTACATACATACGTGTGTAGAAGGTAGTAGCAAACTCAGCTGCGGATGGCATAGTTTGTGAGAACGTGGCGGTGTTTTGTGAATCATGAAGTGCTAATGCTATTTTATTTCTTTTCCAGTAAGTAGTGCGAAAATTTATTGATAGACATTTTCCAATCATGAGTGGCGAGGAAAATGACCTCCCTCTGCTGTCGAACATAAATAGAGTGAGAGCTAGGCACTATATATGGTGCGCCTATCCTGTGCTGGAATCGCGCGGCTTGTTTGGCCAAGTCATCATCGTGTTCAGCGCGCCAACTGCCCTCGAGTTGCCTGACAGAAGGTGTTCGCGGTGCCCAACTGGAGCCGCGAGTGAGAGCGATATGCGACCCCAATGCTGCCATGTTACGGACTGCGGCGAGTGTGAAGGAGAGTCGAAAATACCCGTAGTTTTAGACATGAAGGATCTGATTATTCGATCTGTTTCTTCTGTGGCATGTAGCGCGCAAGACTTGGAAAATTATGTCGATCCAAACTGTGTGAAAAATAATTCTTCTGCTTCAAAAAAATTGTTTTCTTTCAAAAGGGATAGACTTGAAATTACAGTGGAGCCTTGGAGTTTGAAGTTTGAGTGTGCAAAAGAATTTCCGTTTGCAATCTTCATTGAATACAACACTAAAGAGAAGAGTGACTCGTTGTCTTGGAAGGTTGAAGCGGGTAACATTTGCTTCTTCACCTCCGGCTCTGCCATCAACAATCGTGCCTTGCTGCCCTACCAAGACGCCCCTGCGGCCCTTGCCACCTGGGAGGCATTCATCTCCATTGACGACTCCTTCCATGTGTCCATGAGCGGAGATGAGCCTGGTTTCGTGGTGGGTCTTGGCAGCGAAACTTATTCTGAGGGGGCCTTAGATGCCAATGAGCAGCACCAAAGTATTGTGACACAGTGTTCAGAGCGATGTTATTATTTCTATTCTTCACTCCCTATTCCTCTTGCAACTTTAGCTATTGCTGCTGGAGTCTGGTCAGTCGAGAATGTTATTCTTTCTTCTAGTTTGAAAGAGCGCTGCTCTGAGAAAGAAGATGTTTTGCATTCCTCCAAAAAAACTTCTGAAGCAGTTGGTGCAGAACACGTCGGTTCACTGAAAAAATGTGCCCACAAAGTGGAGTGCGGCCACAGTCCTTTCCCCTGTTTGATTGAGAAGAAACTGAAACTTGAATGTGAATTACAAGATTGTGCAGGAAACATATTACAAGTTCAGGGCCTTTCTGAGCATCCAAGCAATAATAGTAATTTGCCTCCAGATGGTATTTCTTCACACGCTCGAGGCGATACCAAAGCAACTTGGAGCATCGCGCGCATGATTCCGACAACTTTGGTTTACTCCTCGTCTCTTGAGGGTCGGCTGAAGCCCCTCAGAGAGTTCCTGCCTCACTGCCTGTCTGCTGCGGGGGAGCTGCTCGGCCCTCACCCCTGCCCCCGCCTCGAAGTAGTCGTCATGCCTCCAAGTTACGCGTCTCTTGGACTTGCCTCGCCCAACTTGATCTTCCTGGCTCCCTGCGTTGCTACGGCTGGTGACTTCTCAACATTCTTGAGGATTGCCCATGAAATAAGGTAAGTTCATTCTACATACAGGGTGCGAGGGCTGTTTACGGCATTTTTACTGTGTTAAATGAATAATATTTTAGTGAAATACGTGTGAAGTTTAATCGAGTTTGTTCAAATATCATTGATGATACGTTTTTATCAAATTTTTCTATGAACCCATCTTTGGTTTCAATGACTATTTTCATGCGGCTCCAAAATCATTGAAAAACTAAACATAAGTGGTTCTTAATCATTTTGGATATCACGTGGACAATGGCGGCCTTCAGTGAAGCTATGGTACTATGAGGATGCCGATTAGCTTCTCTTTCAATTGCACTGCACACGTAATACTCCTTAGGATTTATTTGACCTGGCGAGTTTGGGGCCACAAATTAGGGGTCACGTGATCGTAAAAATTCCCTGATAACCAATCTTAGGTTACTATGGCTTTTTGAAAAGGTGCTGAGTCTTGCTGAAAGAAGTATGGCCTTCCATTGGATACTTTATGTATCCAGGATACTTTCATTGGATACTTTATGTATCCAGGGCTAACAACCCTTTTTAGAACATCATGTATCCATGAGCGTTAAACCTAACACGGTATGGAGAAATGTGAGGTGACATGATCTTCGCTACTCACAACTCCTAAAACCATCACTTTATCCGGATATTTGATGTGTATCACCGTGGGTTCATTTCTTCGGTTAACATCTTATTTTAAATAGGTTATCTGTAATAAAAATATTATTCAAGGTTCGAGTGTGTTATGAACTGAAAACAACATGTCCTCCAATAGCCCTGGCACCCTGTATATGCCTGAAATCATTGTTAATAGTAATGAACGTTGTAGGGGCTTTGTGTATTCACACGTTTAATGACAATAACGCATAACTAAACGTGTTATTCCAGCCATGCTTGGTTTGGCATCATCATTGGCGCTGTTGACTGGACGGAGGAGTGGCTGAGTGAAGGCTTTGCGGCGTTCGCCGAGGAACTTATTTGCGAAAGAGCCATCGTCTCCTACAGGAAAGCCCTTTGTCAGAGGAAAAATGAGCACGCAGGGCTCAGAGCGCGTCATTTTTCCCATGAAGAATTAGACGGAAGCTGTGGAGATGACGTGCTTGCGAGTTGTCCAAGCTCTGAATCCATCGATAACGTAGGCAGTATTAACGCTGTTCAGTGTGGGAATACATTGAACATGTGTGAGACGAGGAATGATCTTATTAATAATTCTACCGAGCAAATTATAATGAGTAAACATTGGACCGATGCTCATTTAAGTACAGAGACGAACGTGATAATGTATGCAAAGAAGCCACCCAATGTGCAAAAAGATGCCACGTCTGAGTTATTGAGTTCTGTGCAGCCGACGGAGATTTTATATACTTCACTTTCACGTTCCCTCAAGCGTCAGAAAATGAATGACCGCAGTGCGCCCACTGCAGCAGCAGCCTACCCTGACTGTGAGTTTTCTAGCTCTGAAAAAATGGTTTTATCGGCGGACGAAGGCATTAGAGAAGAACTGCTTGCTATTCGAGATCATTTACGCTACAGAAAATTAATTCAAGAAATTCAAGTGACGGATGCTGATCTTCAAACACTTCTGCCCAACAGTGCAAATTACACTGAAAGTAGCAAGTATGTTGCGAATGGCTTACAGAAGGATAAACCTTTCCTCAATGCCCATTACATCAAAGGGTTCTTCTTCTTGAAATATCTGAGCGGTCAAGTCGGGAAGCTTAACTTCTGTAGCTTCCTTAAAAAGTTTGTGTTGAAGTTTCATGGCCTATTAATTACGTCAAGGAACTTTTTAGATTTTTTTTGCACTGAGTTTCCTGACTTTTCAGTTTCTAAATCCGAGTTAGCGTTGGAGTGGCTCCAGTCGCCAGGTGTTGGTGAGCAACTGAAAAGAATGAATGATTCTACTTCATTGGGAGCTTCTCTCTCGAAAGCTCATTATACTTTCTGGACGAATCTAAACTCAAGAAAAAATGCCGGTAATTACCTGTTTCATAGGAGTAGCATTTTAAAAGAAATAGCCCCACTGTTTCATCCAGATAGAATACAACTTTACCTCGAGTACATGTTGGAATATCAGGGTCATTTTAGCAAGCGAATCATGCGTGCCGTGGGGCAGTTTTACGACCTAGAGCACCAGAACAGTGATGTGCGCCATGTTTGGTGTGAACTCGTCATCAAACACGACTACAGGCCAGGGTCCCGTGCTCTAGAGAAGTTCCTTACGAGTGACCAAGCGATGGGCATATATCTGTACGGTGAGCTCATGATTAGCCGCTCCCCGTTCTGGCAAGCCTTGGCCAAGCGCATGTACCGGCTACTGAAGGATAATATGGATGACAGCACGAAAACTAGTATTTATGAAATGCTTTACCCTCAATGAGCGTTGTTTCCATATTTGTGTTATGCGGTGATTTATGCTACGGCAGGCTTCAGCGTGGCTTTGGTTAGCATCTATGTAATTATTTTGACATGATAGTAGTTACGGTGTACATCTGGTGTACCATACTTAATGTAATCCTATAAACTATAATATAGTTCTTCGACTCCGTATCTGTGGATCGACAGTAATTTAGATTCAGAGTGAGTGTATAGAGCGTCACACCTTTTGTGATAATAATAACTACAAATTTACATGACATTTATTTCAGTTTTCGTAGCTCAACTTCACACTTGATTATCATACTTGCGTATTTAAAACTACGAAATATTTTCATAATACTCTTACCCCAATACTTGAGGGAGACCCGTTAAAGTTGTGCCATAATGCCAATGCTAAATTAATGGTGAAGTTGCGCAGTGGTCGGCCAGTTTGCACAGTGTGCCCCGTTCCTGCATTAAGGGACATTTATCATGTGTGCACGCATCATGTGCCAATATACATNTCTGTGCATCCTGTGCATACAGTTAAGGTGCATTTATTATGTGTGTACGCATCAGGTGCCAATATACATAGCGAAACCTCTTATCGTGAGTCATTTGGCTGCATTTCGGCGAGCCAGATAAACTCTAGATGATTTTGCTGTTCACATTTCATACACTTTGTAAGACTGGCATATGTTCTTGTGCTCGACCTGCTGAAAGCAAGACGCAGCTTTTACGTGCGGATTGAGACGTACTATTGCGCAATTCATTGGTGACAATGCATCGCAATGTCGGTTTTCCAGTTCTATATATTTCGAGTTTGTTTCTAGTAAAGTGTGTTCTCTACATTGAGGCACAAAATTTTCGTCCTTCCTCAATTATTGCTTTTTACGTCACAGTGTTGGTTCGCATAGAACTCCTCCTTCAGCACTTATTGCTAATGTAATCTTGATGATAATTAAATCGACGTAGCCAGGCTTCCTGAAAACTCAACTAACACGTTGCCTACTTTATGTTGCTCCATAATTTGATTGTTCTGTAATTAGGTTAGGTTTCAATTTGCGACACATTTTGTNGCTAGGAAAGTGTTAAATGGAGGCGAGGGCTGTGAATTGTTAGGTAAGAATATTTTCTATGTATTGTACGTATACGCACAGTGTACGAATGACTTAATTTAGAACCCGACGTGTACTGTCATCACGATTGTCGTACGAAATGTTATTTTTTTTGTGATGTTTTTTATATCTTGACGAGTGCTGCTCATGTAACTGAACCTAGAGCGTTTTAACTCTAACTCTCATTAATTGCAATCATTTAACCATCAGTCATTTGCTCATCCCTATCAAGTCATCCTTACTATCGTTTATCCATCATTGTCATTTATCCCCTCAGGGGGCATAGGATAGGCCATAGGCAATAGATAAATGTTATTTGTTTTGTGATGTATTTTAGATCTTGACGAGTGCCGCTCATGTAACTTAACCTAGAGCGATTTAACTCTCTCATTAATTGCAATCATTAAACCATCAGTCATTTGATCATCTCTATCAAGTCATCCTTACTAACGTTTAACCATCACTGTCATCTAACCTTCATCATCCTTCAACCGTCACTATCATTTAACCATCACTGGCACGTTGTGATTAGTTTTAAATGAAATGATTATTTTCCTTATTTTCAAGTTTCGTATGATCGAAATATGATGGCACAATCATGGTATGATGCATTCATCACGATGAGTACGACTATCAGTATACGGCATAACTATTTTTAGAAATCCGCACTAGTAGGTCAGGAATATATGTAAATAAAGAATCTGTATTTCTCAATTCTGACTCCCAGCTGATCTTGCACCACG
>VOMN01138226.1:0-52429 GCA_014899125.1 Orchestia grillus | reverse complement strand
GCGTGTCACTCTCAGGGGCAGAGTGGGAGTGTGTCACTCTCAGGGGCAGAGTGAGAGTGTGTCACTCTCAGGGGCAGAGTGAGAGTGTGTCATTCTCAGGGGCCGAGTGAGAGTGTGTCACTCTCGAGGACAGCATTAAAATACCGAAGAGATATCTTTTAGATTATTTCTAACGCATTAATACCCTGTAGGTGGTCAAGCGTCATACAAAGAAAAAATGCTTTAGTACTTCTAACGTGTAAACATTGGGCTGTAGAAACCTGAAAATACTGTGTGTCGATGTAGCACTTACAGAAGAGTGACATAATAAGTATTATTCTTCTTCGTACAACTGTGTGCGTCAAACACAGTTGCAACAAAAGATTTAATCAAAGGATTAAAAGGCGTGCATAGTGACGAAGATTTTAAAACGTCAACATATGATTCTTCGTAAAGGCCCGAACATAAATTATTTTTAACCAGCTATTAAAACGAGTGCACGCTGCAATACTAACGAGACTTTCATGCATCCCCGAGGACATTGCGTGACTCTGATTTAATTAAAATGACGTCAAGAACGAGTCTACTATTATGTGAAGCGGGTGTGCACTCAGCCGACTAACCGACACGTACGTACATGAGTCACGAGGGAAGTTGTGTTCTAACAAGAGCCAATGATTCGACAGTCAAACCAAAATAGCAACACCTTTCCCCCCCCTCGAAACGTTTGTGGGCTCCTGCACTACTTGGGCTGAGCCAATAATCGATTGTCTTAGAACTTAATTTGTATCGAGAGAATTTGTCACCCTCGTGGCGTGAATTCAAAAGGAATTTGTGGCTCTTAAATGGATTTTTGCAGGTTGTAAATGGTTGCTCACTGACAGTGATGAGGCAATTCTCAATTTTGTTCTCAGGGCCAAAGTTTTTGTTGAAACTTACTGTGTCAGGATTGGTCTGTAGTCGCTGGTAGAGCTCCTCCACAGGGATCTTGTGCTCATCAAGCTCGAGCTCCTGTTTGAGGTCATTGAGATCTCCTTTTTCTTGACCTCCCCGCTTCGCTTTCTTCTTCGACTGCAGCGTGAAAAAAGAAGAAGAAAATAGTTAGCATCGTTACTTACTTGCATTCTTAAACCCTATGGGTTACTGTATACTAGGGTGATGGCTACTGCCCTACAAGCTAATATTACTGTCTACTGGGGTGATGGCTACTACCCTACATGCTAGTATTTACTGTCTACTGAAGTGGTAGGTACTGCAAGAGGGGTTCCTATCGGGGTGTAGTTTTACCTCCATGAATGACATTTACATTATAATACAGTTAAATACAGTGAGATACTGGTATGAGTGCCATCAAAAGATATAAGTACGACTTGAAGTAAGGGTAATTTCACTTAGGGTGCACCAGATCATCTGTTAACTTTTTGTACAATTATACAGGCGTCGTACAATGCTTATGAGCGGAACGCACAAGTGCATTTAAGTAGTCGAGTTTTTGAGCGATTCCTTGGATTTTCAATGATCATTTTTGTGACTACCAAGCAATAGTGACGACTGATACACATGCACGTGCGCACGGACATCAAGTAATGGGCAAGTGTGCTCCTTAGAAGATTGCAGGAAAGCGTCAAGAACAAAATGTAATTTGAGCCTAATGTATCCTTTGTTCATAGCAAGATTTCTCAAAGAAATGAGCCCATAAATGACGCGGTAAATTGCAGGCCTCTTTGTTTCCAATGAGCAGCCTAGCTCCATTTCCTTTATTCATTAGACCCAAAAAGTTGTGCTCCTAAGCATGAGCTTAATTGCTCTTATAAGTAAAGTTATTATAACACTCTGATCACGATGGTGTATCACTACGCATCATATCCACAGCGACCACTAATATTGATAGGTGTCTAAAGAGTTCAAAAATAAATACGAAAAAGGGAAACTTTAATTCATCACGGTATTTAAACAATGCGGTAAAATTAACAAGACGTACCGAGTAGGCGTGAAAAAAAACTTTAGTGACAAAGAAGGTTGTTAAGAGGCGGATGAAAGAATGTGTGAAAAATATGAAAGTTAATATAGTTTTTGCAGAAACATCGAATATAATGAATGAGAAGTAATGGCAACTTGTGATCTTGAAACAATACAGAAGTACAAAACGTGATCCGTTTTCAAATCTGACAGCTACCAAAAGTGACGAATGGAAATCAACTACACACGAGATGCTCAAAATTACAAACAGTGAAGATTAGCATGCGAATTTCACCGGATAATTTTTTTAATTATACACCGCAACCGCCCCCTCATACACTAGCTAGAAATCGCAGGAGTTCCATTTGAAGTAAGAGCACACGAACGCACAAGAGATACCGGAACTGCCCAAAAGAGAACTAGGTTTGTCGCATCACCCCGCCTCGGTTTGAGTCGGTGGAAGACATTTGAGAGCGTACGAAGAGCGAGTGCGCGAGATCGCACGGAGTATCATCATAGAAAAGGATGAAAAGCATGCAAGTTCGTGAGACTTTCGAGGGTGATATGAATAGCAAAGCATGGGAGATGTTTCTGATTCACGTTACTAAAGACGTTTTATTCAACTTATCGGGCACATCAAAAACCGAAAATGAAAGAATCGCCGATTAGAATAAAAGAGAATTTTCATGAAATGTACAATGCAATACACCCTTGCTATAACCAGGAGTTAATACACATATTTTCAGACACAGAAATTTACAATAATAGAGAATAATTCACACAATTGAGAGTAAGAAGTACCTTCACGCCCCTTAAAATTTACACTTTCAGGGATGCCAGATAAAGAAGTACTTCATACACAAAGAAAATCGCTGAAAATGGCGACTACACGCAGAAATACACACGCGAAGGAACCAATGAAGGAATTATTTAGAAAAATTCAATTAATTGCATTTGCGAACAAGTGCTCTATTAACCACTTAGGAAGCCTTGAAATTAATAAAATCGTCCAACAAGACCTGCAGAGGACACCATTAGTTTTGAAACTGCCCGTAGAGAGATATTGCAGAAAACATCACGTATTATTACACGTAAGAAGTATATACATCTACAACTGATTTAGAGAAATCAGGAGTCGAATGCAGATCGAATGTTGGCTAGTGAGAAAATGACGTAGTCGCTGCTGTGAAAAAGTAAGACATTTGAAATACAAGGAGATGAAAGCGATGGCACGGCTTAACAGACACGCCCAGATAATTTCACAGTCTATGGAAAAAGCTTTGCAGGCAAAAAGTCAAGTAGACGCATGCAGTAAGAAGCTATTAAAATATACCTTTAATAAAATGCAGGAACAAAACTCAAAATTAAATAAGGTTACATGCAAGTCGATTATAAAGCTACAATGGCTTTGGTTGATGAGCAACGATAACATGATGAGCATTACAGGATGCACAATATGATAAAACTACACTAGGTTTAAGTAATAAACTAATCTCTCATCAACTAACTTCAAGAACACACGGCTACTAGAACGAAATATAAAAAATCACTACTAACAAAAAATAAATTTTAAAGTTCGAAAGACAGACAGTTCAAAGCAAAGCAGTGTAAAAAAATGAAGAAAGCTTCAATAGAAGTCGAACGTCAGCACACAAACGCATGCTTGTGTAGTCTCTGAAACATGTTACGCCGGGTGAAGCGCTGAAAGTGAAAATTCAGTACGACAGGCAACGTACAAGAAATACAAAATCTGAAAGGTCCAAAATGCTTAAACACTTCCAAAAACACAACAAAAAACACTAACATAAAAAGCAAAGCACAGTCAAGACGTCAGAGGAATAAATATAATTAGTTCCTAATATGTCGGGCTGCTCGACCAAGACACAAGGACCCTCACAATAGTAAAATGAAAGCAATATCGCAGGACAGTTCAACAGTGAGGTCATGCAGGCCAAGTTGCCAAACAGCAGAGGCTGGTCCGAGAAGACTCGCGTCAATAAACGTCAGATGCCAGTCAAACGTCACGTTTTGTTTTCGCGAGATGAATACACTGGAATTTTCCTGACGTTAGTTAAAAAAGATGCTTCTCCGCGGCCCGAGTGAACTGGCTTGTTCAGGTGCACCAGTATGCAATGGAGAGCACCTTCATGACATAGCCTACGCACGGTCGCTTCTTTGACTGTATGTACATCCTGTGCACGCTTCTCCTGCAATGCTACCAAAGTCTATAAACACGCAAACGCTGAAAATTTTGTGAACGATTAAATAAAGCGCATGCCTCAACAGCAGACTTCTATTAACAATTTCTCAGTAGGTTTAAATGAGCGTAAATACAGTCGACTCGCACTGGGAATATCCTTTGAGCAATGTGTGACCGACAAAAATGCGCGACTGCTGTGTTTGGACCGTCAGAACAACAGGAGACATTTCCGAAAGGACACCTCGAGTCTCAAGCTAGATTCTGTCGGCTAATGCTCATACTTATTTCATCAGAACCTCATTTAATAACAAAATGGTCACACTAAGTGTAGCAAAAGCTCGTTTAATGGCCACGCTTAAATAAATCAGAAGCTCGTTTCAGGATTATAAAGGAAGGAAATTATGAGGTCTGAATGGCACAAAACAAAGTCGCAAGAACAGACAGTTTAAAAACAACTTCCCCTCCGGGGCTACCGAAACAAGGAAAGCGACCGTCGTTGACAGGACGCAACACAAACAACGCAACGGAAAACTCCACACAGACCGGGCCCTTCTGACGAGGCTTGTTAGAAATGGGATCGTAAAATGAGGGGAGAAATTCATCGTTGAGGCTCCAACAAAATACTTCAACGGTAAAAAAAAGAAAATTGGCACGTGAGCTATCAGTCCGTAAAAATTTAATTGCACCGTACAGGACCGATTCAGAAATTATTTGCAAGGTTGAGACGAGCGTCACTGGCTACGTGTAGACGACCCGAGGCCGTAAAAGAAAGATATAGCATGGAGCAGCGAACGAAGCAAAGATCTATAGCAACATAGGAATTACTGCGCTACTAAAATTACGTAATTGAAGTCCGTACATACATCATCAACATAATTGAGATGCTCGGAAAATGACTAAAACGTCATTTGAACAATACAATAGTTGAAACGACATGCATGCGAACGTGGTTTCCTTTGTCTCTCTCAACGCAGGGGCTTGCGTCACAAGTCTTACACTTGCGCTATACGAGCGTAGACGTCACACAGTTTAACAGTTCACGTCACAGTTTGAGCAACGCTGGCGCCATGTAGACTACGCACGAGGTTATGCATCGATACACCACCACATGCGTGCCTTGATCTGGACACTCTAAGGGGAGACAGAACCACCACACCGGCAAGTCGTGGAATCGCTTTATGCAATATAATTTCAAATCCACACACCAAGGTTTTCATATTTGGTAAATTAAAGGTGCAGAGCTCAAGATTAAATTTGCGTTCAAAAGTTTATTAGCACTCAAGTATGCAGATAATATATGCAAAAAGAAATTTAATGTTCGTATGATTTTTTTTATTTTAAAACTCACAAATGAATATTTGTGCCTGTAAATATGCTCAAAGATGAATTCATAACGCTAGATCATTACTTTAATACGAGTGTAGTCGTAATGAATGAATCCCGAATGAACGTTAATTCGTTCATGCGGGTCCTCATTTTATAAACATCCCCAATAAATCACTTTAACGATAGCGTGGTTCACTTACCCCTTTTGAACAATTTCACCGTAAGTATACGTTCATTTCACACTAACCAACAACAGGTAGCGAATTTTAAAAAAGGTTCGTGCGACGGTCGTTAACGTGGCCTATGCAGTGCTAGTACGAGTATATATGTT
The DNA here is from genome assembly GCA_014899125.1 of Orchestia grillus. Classification (NCBI taxonomy): domain Eukaryota; kingdom Metazoa; phylum Arthropoda; class Malacostraca; order Amphipoda; family Talitridae; genus Orchestia; species Orchestia grillus. The sequence continues at coordinate 46,634 of VOMN01138226.1, read as the reverse complement.
GTGACCTAATCATCTAAATAAAATTTCGCGAAGCACAAGGGTGACATATGAAACAGTTCAAAGTTGGGTCACGACACCAATCCCAAGACATGGAAGTAGTTAGCGATGAACTATGGAGAGGAACAGTCGTCACGGCGGGGCAGGGCACGGCGAAGCCCAAGCCGAATAATAGAAGCCTATGACTACAACGACAATTAAGTTCTAGTGCTCTATGTAACTTACCGGTCACGTTAATGTTCATTTTTCGAAATAACTTTTTTTCAGCACGGAAAAGGCACGTCAGTCATCCCCTACCGAGCTAATGGGAGTTACTGGGTAACATACTGAATTGCATCTCAATAACCAATATAGGTCATTCAGGTATGGATTAAATATTTTTCCAACAATTTAATTAGTTCATGATAGGATCCCTCAATAACCGAAGTCACTAATGATAAAAGTCTTCCCGATGATGTGCTTTGCACTCCTATGAACTTCATCACACACTTTACATAGTCGTACATCATATTTTTAACTTCCGAACACGGATCACGAAAATATTACTCTAAACAAAGCAAGCTGATCTCGCAAGAGCTCCCTCGCAAAAAGCCAACTTTATTCATTTCATCTAGAACGTTGCCAACGCAATCCTCTAGCTTGACCGAAACCCCCCCCGGACAACACGTGTGTTCGAAAACCAGAGCTCCCACAAATCCTTCACAACAATTCCAACAACTGCAAGCGAACTTCAGTTACGGGTCGTTACGGTGCGGACGATCGTTGTTCTGGCACAGGTACACACGAATCCAATGAAACATAGCTGGTGACATCGAAATTCACAACACGGATAACAGGCTTAGAATTCTCCATGAGGAAAGACCACTATTCACCAACGACTTGTTCCCTTGTGCTCGTCGCGACGAATCCTTTATGGATTCAAATCCTGCTGGAGATACTCGAATGTATCGCAGCGAGAAAGATCCGTCCTTGCACTGCCGTAGATATGAGAACACTTGGTAATCTGACACGCGAGTGAAAATGCTATCAACCATATTGGATAGAAAAGCTCTAGAGGTGGAGGGTGCACATGCTTCTATGAAACAAAGAAACAGCGGACTCGCTCTACTTTCAGCAACCCAAGACTGCGCGTACTTTGGATCAACTAACGCACTTCTAATTCTAAAACCCGATAGCAGCATTTTTAAACATGCAAAATAGGTAAGAACCTAAGCAGCAACCTGCCCTTTAATGAATGCAAGTTTCACAACACGAGTCTTAAAAATAGATGCAGAGTTAATGTGCACGATCGGTATCGGTCCAGGGTCATTCATAACGTCCTACAAATGGGAACAGAGGAGCCCTAAGAAGAAAAAAGTAACAAGTAACAAGTCAGGTAACAGTCAGGTCTACCAAATTGAACAGAGTCCTCACACGGTCAGGTAGGTAACAAATTACAGAAATGTATAACGAATAGGTAGAAAACAATTTCACACAAAATATATAAAAAATATACGGAACACATGAAGGAAGATGAGTTACAGACTAGCAACAAAAATATTCGGTCAAAAGAATAACAAGTTAGAAGAACTCAATACTACAGAACAACAAATAACAGAATAAAATAACATAAACAGATAAAAATATAAATTAACGTTCACGCACGTAAGAGGTAGAACGAGCACACTACATTAAAAACCTGTAAGAAAGAATACGAGAATACGACGATAAAAGAAACAAGTGAAGAACCGCCAAACCCGCAGTATGAAGCGTTCAGGTGGTGTAGCATCAGCAGGGGCTACAGGTGTGTGGTGTGTACAAGAATTTATGGAGTTGTGAAATCTATTACCATACTCATCACGCGTGTTAACGTAAGAAGTAACACAACAGATACGCGAACAATAATAAAAAATAAAGTGAACCTACGCACAGAGAACGAACGTGTAGGTGCAACACAACTTGGACCAACAGGGAAATTAAAATCACTGCGTGGAATTAACTGAGTACTTCATAAGTAGAATTTTTCCTCTAACGACTCAATAGAGATGAGGTTATTTGGGGTAAGGCAGAAGAAGCGTCGTCAATGACAACGAGACTTCGTCAAGACAACATATTTCGTCGAACACGCCACTTATACTGGCGAGAAAACGTACTCTTCAAACATAAGAATCTGACCCTAAACGCTGCTCATGATTTCGCCATGACAATGACTGCAATATGAACTTCGTACTTTGCATATGAATTTTTTACGGTTCGTAAAAATGATCAGTTTATTCATATAAGTCAGCATGTACGAAAAAATTACGAGAAAACAGCTCTCGAAATGCAATTTTAAATAATTTTTTTCGAGTTTCTTTGACTTCCATGTCGATTTATTTTTAATTAAAAATAATTCTATGCATAATAAAAAGATTGTAATTCATTTTCCTCACTGGTATTCAATTCTAGCTTAATTGAACACAGTTACTTATTAGAATCTTCACCATCATTAATATTTTTACATACATTCAAGAAACATTAAAAAAACTAAAATCAGCCCCACCCTAAACTAATCTCATCCATTTATCACTGATTGAATTAACTATTCGCAAGTAATGCACCGACACTAGTTCTCCGAGCGCAGGCTAGAAAAGCTGCACGTAAGTGTAGTGTGGGAGCAGCGGCTCGTCCGGACGCGTAGCAATACCTTGGGGTCTCCCTTGAATGTGCGGTTATCGTCCGGAACTGCGCGGTCTGTTGCCGTACGGTACGAGTTCGTACGACCCGTCTGTGATGGGCAGAATACCGAACCATGTTGTCAAAATCAAGAAAATAATCACTAAGTTAAACCATGGGTAAGATGGCAAAATAAAAACCTCATACTTTGTGGGCAGAATACCGAACCATGTAGTCAAAATCAAGAAAACAATCACTGCGTTAAAAAACCATCGGTAAGATGGCAAAAATCATTTCAAACTTGGTACTGCAAATCCTCGGGACTGAAATCGGCTTTTTCAAATTGTTTCAGCCAATATTTCAAGGTGACACGAGTAGTACGCCTAATGGGTACGGTATCGTAGTGCAACATTATAGTTGAAATACTTCATACAATTTTCATTCAAAATTGGAACTTCATTTCATGTTTGATCCATTTTAAAAATACAACGACGTCGGGCGGGGATTTGCAGTAACCAACATCTTGAAATCAAACCAACATATAAAACTAAAACTAAAAAAGCTGAGGACAAAATGGATTCATATCTTTAGAGGAATAAGCCAACATACACGCTGGGATCTGATGGAATGAATAGGTAAAATTAAAAAACAATTTGAATTAAAACGCCAAGCACGGAACGTTCAACAACATAAAAACCGAACTAGCAAACTAAAAACTAACAATATTAATCCGACACTAGTTCTGAAATTAAATGTTAAAATGCACATAAAACTTCAATGTAGCAGTAAAATGTTTGTGTTGTTAACTATCAAAAAAATTTACTGTTTCGAAGGGCACCGCGGTATTTTCCTCGTACAAAAACACACCAGAAACTTACAAGCTCCCACGTTCAGCAGCACCCAACGTCACTCTCATATTTACGAACTGGGAGTCCAGTCTGTAGGCCCTCAAGTTCCGCGCTCATCACAAACATGAAGTTTCTGCGGTGCTCACTAACTTTGCAACTGGTGCCCACTAGCAAATGGTAACTGACATTTTTATCGGGCTGAATTAATTTACAGAGTTCATGTAAAATTTCAATACTATAGATCACTTCCTAGCAACGGGAGTTTCTGTGCACATTTGTATTGCATCAGAAGTGAAACCAAGCTAAATTGTAGCTAAATAGGTAACACGGGTGATTCCCAATTTTATCAAAATTCTGAAATGTAGATCACTAACCACATCCCGCTTGACATTAACATCAGAATTTAGTAACAGCTCATCATAAAAACCGCCATAGGGTTAATGCATCAAAGATTGCTTGGTAGTGACTAATTTGCTAACTCGCAGTACTTCCAAGGCACATCAAGTACGCCACAAAATATGAAGTAAATGGAGCGGCATTTAATTGAAACTCCCCCTCTGATATTTGGGGAAGATCTTCAGTGATACAGAGAACATGAGCCTTCGATCGCAACAAACACTATTCCCCTCTTTTCAAACCTTCAAACCCAGCATTATTCCTCTCCGTGAACCGACACTGTGTCCCAGAAACATTCGTAAGAAAATGTTTTGGTGGTACCGAAACGGCGTTGTACCCGTGTGCAAAAGACAGGTCTGATCACTCCAGTTTCACTCCATGCTCTGTACACTAAATGCAGGAAATGCTAACAATGGGTTAAACGTTGCTATATGTGTGTGTATATGTATAGAAGAGTGCCATGAATGGGTTAAAACTCTAACAATGCTAGCCATGGGTTAAAACTAAACCATGTTAGTCGTAGATTTAAATTCCAACGTGTTACAGAACGAAATGTATGTACATTAATACAATGTGTATGTAGCGCGTTTGACTACGTTCCTATTCCGTGTACTCCATTTTCTATTCGATGAAGAGAAAATTGTCACTTCACACACCGGCAAGGATCGAAAAACAAACATGAGCATTTCAATGAAGATATGATTACCGTTAAAAATTATAAATATGCTATAAAAATTGTAAGACAAAATTAGATGATGAAAACTGCAACAAAAAACAAGTTCGTATTCTACATTTACTCAAATATCTAAAACTAAGTACAAGATCAAAGCTAGTGCATAATCAGACAAAATAAAAGGCTTGTAAACGAACGGATAATATCCCTTCAAAATTCAGGACAAAGTAATGCTGAAAATATAAATGAGTTAAGACGCAGACCCAGTCCGCAAAATGTTTATCACTGAAATAAATGACTGGATATTAATTAGGGACAAAGATTATAATTATTGGAGCCCAGGAGCCACGAAGAGAACTCTGAAAAAAAAAAATCCGTAGAAAAGAAATGCTAGGAAAAAATAAATACAATTCAAGCATTCTTTTTCCTTGTAACATATTGAACACAAATGAGATTTCAGAAAGCAAAAGACGTTTTATTCCTGAAGTTACTCATGGTAATCATCCCGCACTCCATCACTCCACACTCAGATCATCACCATCATTTCGCTCCCCATCATTTGTAGCTGGAACACATTCACACGCGACTCGCCTGATCACCTGTGTCCCGCCACAAAGCTGCATAATAAAATTACTGCCTCCCTCTGCTCGAGTTCCACGAAAATGAAAATGACCCTTCGTTGACCTCTGCTTCTACATAAGTGAAATCGTGTTTCACTTCAGTTACTCACGAATGTTTAACATTTCAATGGTTAAGCTCAGTTTTAAATCCCTATTCAAACTGGAATTTTCCATTTTATTTCAAGTTTCAGTTCTGCATAACTTTATTTTATATTTCTTCCGATCAGAATACAGGCATAGAAAAAGGGAAAAATGGTAGGAAAAAAAATAGGAGTGGCATTAATCAGGAAAAGCCACTTATAAGAATGCAACGTCGAAGTGCAGGTCGTGAATGAAATTTTTAGTGGTTTCAAGATCACAATAAAAAAAGAGCAACCACACTCGCATACTACACGCTTTACATCAACTGGACTCGCAAATACTCCTGAAATTATTTATACTTGGAATTCAGTGACACGGCATAATTTGAGCAGCGAACAAAATCAGCATTAAATAAGTCTAACTATGCGCGCAGAGAGAGAGAGCAATGCCGCAGCAGAGGCAATACTGCACAAAGACGACTCTCACAAGTGTTCAATGAGCACTGTGGTTCGAACTCTGAACAGTGTAAGCACACAGAATTAGCTCAATGAAGCCACTTAACGTTCAAGAGCCATTGGTAAATTTACATTCATGTGTTACCGTCCCCTGAATGAGCCCACGTTAAAGCAAAGATAACACTTGAGAGGGGAAATGCGTGCGATGGAAGTTCCCAAGCTGCACACTCTCCAGAATGGATCCAGCCATGAAAACCCTCAATTCAATCATGCGATATGAAATAGTTCGCATTTTTCCTGGTGCAGCGCGGCTTTGAAACGACTCGCTAACGCCATTGTCTTCTATCAGCCAGCGAATGACCAGCCAAACTGGCTCGGATGGACTCCCAGAAAGCCAAGGATTCCGTCCAATCAGCGATGTGAACGACACGAGTTCAACGCCCAGTTCGTGCTCTCGTCATGTGGTCGTCACATGCAAGTGGCGTTTACCAACACCGAGGACAGAGTTAATTGCACGATAGCATGAACCCAATCCTGCACGAAGTTTGCTCGCTTTAAACGCGAAGTGCACACCCAGCAGCACTGCAGAGCTGTTACGTGATTGGTCCTTCCCGATTACGAGTCCTTCGCACACTAGGAGGGCTATCAGTTGAGCTCCCAAAACGGATCCAACAAAAAAGACAGAAATTCATTTGAGAATAGGTGCCAGTTCATTTCCCAGCTGAGATGAGCTGCTGGTCTCTTAACATGGTACAAAATATAATTTCTAAAAATATGAGGCAGTACAACTGCAGTTCATTTCGTAGTCAGCACAACCAATTGGGTTGACAGTTTTGCATTCCCATAACCATATCGCACACAACTTTTTATAAATGAAACTACAGACTGAAAATGAACGAGTCAATTGCTCAATGTACACATGCGCAACAGAAAAAGAAAAGACGCCTTAGACACCCGGACGCATCATCATTTCGCATCTGTTCTCACCCTTAAAGCAGACCAACCTGAAAACTTTGTCATCATGCTTTGTGAAGGCGTGTATTTCAAAACTGTTCACACTTACATAGAGAGTTACGCGCCAGTGAACACGTGCAATAGAAGGCAAACGCACACTGCATTGCTATGGTCGGTCTCAGAGAGAACGGAAGTCGCGTATGCACAAGAGGCAAGTCACGACCAATAAAAATGACGCTAATGGGAGTATCCTGACTGGCCTGAGGGACAGTACAGAGTATGCAGAGAGACGGGGCGTTTTGGTACTTTGCTTGTGTGCCCCTGCAGTCAATATAGAGGCAACTTCAACTCGCTGCATCAGGGTTGCTCAGTACTCATCTCGAATTTTATTTACACTTGAGCTTCGTACAATGAATTATGCGACTTCACTCACTGGAGAGTTGCGAAGGGTTTACTATCCTTTTGACAGTTAAAAAAAAGACAATTAATTTGAGTTATTTTAAATAATACAAGACCAACTCACAGTAAGTAATGAACGAACACAGTAGAAAAGAAGTCTAAGTGGAAAAAACTGACAGATTTTCAGAATGGATATTCCGTTGTAAACTCGTGTACAGCATGAACATGCTGAACGCATTGGGGAGTATGTACAACAAGAAGCGCCGTACCCCTTTGCACGCAAACATAAAACACGGCGTGTGTACATGAGGATGTAGCATTTATTACACCATCTACTCGAAGAGCGTTGGCAACACTAACTTAGGAGCTACGACCGCCTAAAAACCCTTTTTCGGGCGGCTTTTAACTCTGACGTTTGATGCACATTCAGCGACGCGTCCCTTCACAACTATAGTATATTTTATGAAGTTTTTTACAGTAACGTGGTATTCACGAACCTAAACAATTACTTAACGTACAATACGGGAAATATTCCAGAGAAATCAATAGCTCCAACAGCAGAGCTACTGATATCGATAAAACAGACCACGAAGTCTTTTTCGTCCTTCAGCCTCTCATTTCAAGGGATAACTAACCGCACTCAAACTGACATGTGCACAGGGTTGAGGGAAGATACAATATATCTATTTAGATAAAACGAATTATTACAAGCAGATGGAAATATACACACGATCTAAGAGGACTACATCACTAACGAGTTCAAAATAACCCTAGTAACGATTCAAAACATTTTTCTCTGCCAGCTAGGCATGCATATATTACACAAATTACCCACTGTGGGATCGGGAGTAAACAGCCCATTTTATGGCCACCGACTAACATGAAGAGTACTATTTATGGAGCTGAATGCAGCCTTGTGTGCAGCCTTGCAAGCGGGACTGCAGAGTTTGAATGCAGTCTTATTGAAGCTATACATAAGGCTGAAAATAGCTTCTCGTATTAAGCTAAATACAGCCTTAGGCTGTCGTACATCTCTCAACCCTAAGAGGGCCACTGTTATTCCTCAAGTGCATTCAAAGTAATAAAAATTAGTTTTAAACTTTTCGAGTTTCCTTCGAAACTAAAGAGAAAACGACCGTTACGAACGACTGTTTGAGTGATATTTCGTTCATTAAAGAAACAAGTTCGTCCTCAGAGAGTTATGCACGAGAAGAAAGGGCCGATGGCATTGCGAGATAGAGTTGGAAATTCAGCTGCTGAATCTGCCGCAATAAAACTTAAATCTGTAAAAACAATCTGCTGAAAAAGCAACAGCTATCACGAATGAGAAATGGCAATGACCAGAATCCTAAACATACAAGATGGTCACATTTTTCCGGAAAAATTACTTAGTTTAAACCTAATTTGTAGGTTAGTTTTCAGTTTCTATGATTCATTTCGATGTTGATGTGATCAGTTAGCACAGTACAGACGCAGAATATTCCCGTGCCTGGAGTTCCAAGCAATTCCTGATAATTCGCCAGCTGATAAAATATAAACAGTACAATACTACCAGGCAAAAATTGAATCGAAACTAAAGTGTCCCTGTCGTACTCGACAGATCGACAACAGGAGGCACAGTCGGCAACAGTGAACTCTGCAGTCTGCAGCAGCACAATCGTCAGCAAACTCGACAGCTTGCAGTCTGTGGCAAAAGCAGAATCGGCAACGAACTCAGCAATCGGTAGCCTGCAACAGACTCAGCAATCTGTAGTCTGCAACAGACTCAGCAATCGGTAGTCTGCAACAGACTCAGCAATCGGTAGTCTGCAACAGACTCAGCAATCGGTAGTCTGCAACAGACTCAGCAATCGGTAGTCTGCAACAGACTCAGCAATCGGTAGTCTGCAACAGACTCAGCAATCGGTAGTCTGCAACAGACTCAGCAATCGGTAGTCTGCAACAGACTCAGCAATCGGTAGTCTGCAACAGACTCAGCAATCGGTAGTCTGCAACAGACTCAGCAATCGGTAGTCTGCAACAGACTCAGCAATCGGTAGTCTGCAACAGACTCAGCAATCGGTAGTCTGCAACAGACTCAGCAATCGGTAGTCTGCAACAGACTCAGCAATCGGTAGTCTGCAACAGACTCAGCAGTCTGTAGTCTGCAACAGACTCAGCAATCTGTAGTCTGCAACAGACTCAGCAATCTGCAGTCTGCAACAGACTCAGCAATCTGCAGTCTGCCACAGACTCAGCAATCAGCAGTCTGCCACAGACTCAGCAATCTGCAGTCTGCAACAGACTCAGCAGTCTGTAGTCTGCAGCAGCATCAGGCCCGGTGTTGGCAGAAGGCATGGTTGGGACTTGGCTACAGCGGCACCTCGCCGCCACAAACCCGCGCTACAGCTGCCTACCTCCTCTACCGCCGTGGGCATGCGAATGATCATATTAATGTCAATTATTTACATAATCCACGTCAACGTGTGACACAAATTTCCGGCCAGAGTATCCATTTAAACTGTAATGCTCGCGTGAGTTCAAAATATGCAAGTTCAACAAAGTGTAAGCAAGTTCTACAATGTGCGAGTAAAGTCGAAAATCGTGCGTTGAGAGTGACGCTTTAACTTGACACGTTGGCTGCGATGATATTATTATCCCAGGGGCAAAACGACCCACCGGTGGCTCGTCTCGCGGTCAATGTGTTAACGTCCATGAAATGACGATTGACTTACGTTAACGTTCAAAAGAACGTGTATCTTAATTTTAGCCTAATTTGAACGAGATGCGCTGGAGTCATCCACGTACTAAGATGTTGCTGGACCCCAAGCTGAGGCGCGGTGTCATTTGCATCGAACGTTATTTTGAAAGGACGTTGACGTTTCACTCAAACGGTAATCAGGATTGCCTTGAGCCAGGGCTGAAATAGGCAAGTAAAACGAACCGAAGAAGACATCCAGAGAAGTAGAAGTGCGTGATCCAGCAGTCATGCTACCAAGTAAGTCGGAAATAGAAAGCGTTCTAACGGGCGGAGAGGAGAAATGGAGTCGTCGAGAGGCAGAGGCAGGCGGAATGGAGTACATGCGTATTCGCAAAATTACTAGAAACAAGAAAGTAATGGGAAGTGAGTAATGAAATATGACCCGTAGTCACGTTTCACCTATTAAACGTTTCGTTCCACTGAAACTGTCACTCTGAGCAACGTTTCGATCAAAGCGTCTCACAAGACAATAACGGTCAATTTTTATACTTTTGAATAATAATACAGATGAATCTAATATTACTCTCACACCCACCAGGTAAATACAACGACTCCGTTTGCTCGCATTTACACGCACGCATTTCTAAGTATAAAATACCCGCCGATAAAACAACTCGAAACCTTGACAAGAAACGGCAGTTTCGTGAGACCGACCATCGTGCACTTGCCAGAAGGTCACTGGATGAAAAAGATCATCAACTGCCGGTGGCAGGATGGGGGGTGGGAGGGACGATGGTGGGAGGGACGATGGTGGGAGGGGGGAGGAGGCGAGCACCAACGGAGTTTAAAGCGCTTTTCATTGGCCCTCTCGTAGCGGGTCTGTTGCTGTAGCGCTCGCACGCGTGACTGAAGAGGCGAACGAACCCGACACAAAGCCACGACTGACCTGCGCGTGAGCACGTTGGCTTACCTGAAAACTGCGGCATTTTCAACTTCGTGCCTGTGGCAACGGTCAGGCTGTAACTATAACCCAATATACGGACTCTTAATTACTACAAGTAACAATGTTCTTTAATACTTGACTCGTATGCGAAATTGATGTTTTTGCCTTGCACGGTTTCAATATGTTCGCGAAACAAGATTGTCAAAAGCCTTGCTGCGCATTTTCTGGAAAAACACGTATTAGCTTCCGGATAAAATAAGCTAAATTTTTGATGCGATCTTATTACCTCCAGCAACATCAACTCAAAAAAAACTGTTCTTAAAAGGCTTACCGATTGTAAGGGCTTTTCGCACGCCTGTACATCATAATAACTGTATTTGAACTAAGAAACGATAAGCTAAGAATTCTTCATCCATTTCTTGACTTTACATTAAAAAGGAAAGAAACCCGCTTTAACTTTTCTCTCGTCGTTCTATTCACACAATTAAATCATTGTTTTTCAAACTTTTTCTCTCGTCGTTCTATTCACACAAATCATTGTTTTTCAAACAGTGCAAACTGAACAAACACATCCGGTAGCAACTGAGCAACTGTTTTTTATTGCGAGACCTGATTACACCTTCAAAGATGTACCAGCATTTCTGGTTCGCTCAAAAACCGTTCAGGCAGCCGCCGCCTCCTCAAATCGAGTAAACAAACACTTAGTGCCTCCGCTGACGACTTCTGTTTTAGGCAGAACAAATTACCTAACTTCTGTTTCGGGCAGAGCAAATTAATTAACAGGGGAGCGAAGTGAGGTAGAAATTTAAAAATAACAATCTCAGTAAACTTTCCCAACACAGCTTCAATTTGTTTGTTTGCGATGCTGTGTCTCGTCACAACGGAACTGACTAGCTACCCAGCGGTGTTCGAGTTGGCCAACGTCGTCTTTTTCGCCAGTACCGGTGTCGATTCAAATTCAGTCTCGGCCGTTTCCCTCACGTGAGGTCAAATTGGTCGTAGCGACATGCGGTTAAATAAATTTTAGCATACATCCAGTCCGAAGTTTTGAACGAAACTTTAGAATTGAGGCCCAAGTTCCTCCCTCTCCAACCCATCGAGAAATGCTGCTGTACAGAACTCCCATAATGGAACATCTAACGCAGAGAAATATTTACCAGGTTAGACAATTGTTTATGGATGCAGTCGTTTGTTTAAATAACGCACTAGAAACTTCTTCGGAGAACAAACGAGGAAAACAAGCAGCAACTAACTTCTCATGCGCTCACTTAAAAGAAATTTCGAGCTATTCTTATCGATAAGAAAGCATCAACTAATGACCAGATCCGTCCGACAAAGAGGAAGAAACGGACGTGTTCTATACATAATATGAATATGTTTCATATTATCATGGAAACAAATCCGAAAAAAACAGAATGGTTTATGAATAATGCAACGAAATGCACACGTTTAAAATGGTCCCTGGGTCAGGTTGCTGTTCCATCCATATCTAGGCATTTAAATTTGGCGACACTTTCGTGTTTCGAAATTGAACATGCTTTCTTCATCTTTGTCCTCTCTTTCTTTACTTGGATTCCAGGTTTCAATTATTAAAACAATTCAAGTACGAGGGTAAAATAAGAGTGTTGACACACAAGCAAACCATTACGCAACAATGGAATAAATTGTTTCATTTGGGACACCCAGTAAGCTGGAAACATGAACTGGCTTCACAGTTACAAAATCAAATTTAAGCGCACTGCAAAATGAAACCGAACATGCACGCATCATGGCGACAATCCCCTCTCGCGACGATAATAACACATGTAAATCAGAGCAGAGCCTCAGTATCATGACAGGAAATGACACTCGCTCCAACGAGATCACGGGTGCCAAACCCTGACGCGATCGACCATGGATGGCGCCGACGTCCTGACTTGTTCCAGGGAACAAATTCAATTGTGCAAGTCAGAGTGGAGCGTCGACAGGCCCCGGAGACCGGCGGCGCCACTGTGACTGGAACGAGCTCTAGTAAAAAATTGTGACCAAATGAAGTCTGCGACGGCTCCCTTACTTCGAGACTGTAGCGACCAAGGGAAGTCGTCGAGAACTGTAAAGCAGCACGAAGGAGCTTCTTCTGCATTGAAATTGGCCCCTAGTAAGGTAGGTAGGGCTGTTGAAATTACGCTGATTTTGACCAGGCGAGTTGTTGAGATTGCGAGTTTGACCATATTTCGTTTAAAATGAGACACGAGTAAATGTAAGTTTTATAACTAACAAGATACCAACACGAAAGTAGTAACAGTTGTGCTAAATGCAGCTCACAAAAAGCAGTGCTACAGCTGCACCAGAAGCAGTGCAACAGCTGCACTAGAAGCAGTGCTACAGCTGCACCAGAAGCAGTGCAACAGCTGCACTAGAAGCAGTGCAACAGCTGCACTAGAAGCAGTGCAACAGCTGCACCAGAATCAGCACAACAGCTGCACCAGAAGCAGCGCAACAGCTGCACCAGAACCAGCACAACAGCTGCACCAGAACCAGCGCAACAGCTGCTCCAGAAGCAGCGCAACAGCTGCACCAGAAGTAGTGCAACAGCTGCACCAGAAGTAGTGCAACAGCTGCACCAGAAGCAGTGCAACAGCTGCACCAGTAGCAGCGCAAGAGCTGCATCAGAAGCAGCGCAACAGTACATAAAGATCCAACCCCGATGTAGCCCGGCCGGACCCGCCATGAATCACCCAGCATTACAGAGGGCAGCGGTATTAAGCTGCCAAACTGCAGCCACGGCATGCGAGTCACCGGCGTGCAGCAGAGGCCCGCCCTCGTGTCAATGAAACACTGCCGAGCAACAGGATAAAACAGTTCGGGGAAACATTGTCGAGTATTCGTTAAGTGAACAAGTGAACAGGAGCATGCAACCGCTACGTTTCTTCGTTATGTTAATGAAAATAAGTTATGAACTGGTATATGCAATACGTGCACAGCGTCGAACGAGAAAACAAAAATGCTTGCAGAATTAATTTCACGTGGAGACATCACAGAATAACAGGACGCCCACACACATTTCGCTATCAGAAACTAATAGCTGCATCATTTCAATCACCCATCTCACGTGGCGCTTTCTGGAAGTCGCTGTTGCACTGAGATGCTTCACGAATCATGCTGATGGCGTCAAGGTCCTTCACCTTCTTCCCTAATTCACATGACTAATAGCAGCGTACTAAACTGCGTTTATTAACGACCTTGCTTTAAATGTCTTTGCTTGTAGTGTAAAAAAAGGCCAGTTCGACACCGTAGCAAAAAGAGCTGAACTGTCCGAACCGAAATTCTGCCAAGCAAAACCCCGATATTCAGGGCTTGCATGACCACATACCGACACAGCTGCTAAGCAACGTCAAACAAAAGGCTAGACGATCCACAAAACTAACAGCCAGACGACTGGAGAAGCAATAAAACTAAGAAAACTAGCAGGTTGGCCACAAAACTAGCCCAACCAGAATACTAAACTAAAAACTAGCTCCACCAAAAGGCCAAATACAGAACTAGCCAGAATACTAGCCCAGAACTAGCACCACCAGAAAACCAGACCCAGAACTAGCACTAGCAAATGCCCAGCAGGCGAGACACAGCGGAGTAAAGGCGGGAGAGAGGGGGGAGAGGCGGGCGAGGTCACCACAGCATCGAGCGATGCAGCCCTGGCCAGACCGGCGGCGACCAACGCTCCTCCCAGCAACCAACCGCCCTCAGGCCGGCGGTGCAGGGTGATCCGGCTCATGGCTGCACCGGCCTCAAGCTACTACTGCGACTTTAAATAAAAACAGCAGTGACAAAAAAAAGGAGTACGAGTATACTTGCTAAATTGGGTATTGCTATTTTGAAAGTTATTTGTAATTGTCTTTCATTCATTTTTTAACAACTGGTAACGGATGTGACGCGAAAGGCACCTGCTACAGTTACTCATTCGTATTGTTTACTCAATTGTCCATTCAAAAATGTTCACCCCAAACAAAGAAAAAGGTCAGTTTTCAGCAAGAAATGGATACGGGTATGAATGGGTTGAGAAGTGCGGAGGTATCCTGCATGATCATGTTGGGGCGCATAAGGCTAAGAGAAGTCATAAGTCATCCACGCACAATAGCCACATGAACCCAAGAGAAGAAAAGGCGTGGGGCATTTTACGTTTCAATAGCCTTTTAATAATTCACACTTCTCAAAAAAGATCTATTAGATGCTCGAGGTTTCAAGGTCTGTCAGTTGCTCAATAAATTTTAAAGCGATAATTCCCCTTCACTGGTCAATGGAATGTCGACCCATTTTCATCCCCAATCCATGTTAGAGCTATAATAATTTGTACCAGCAACGTTCAGCCCGTTTGACTGCCGCACTTGAATGCGGCAGGCGCACGAGAGGCAGCAGAAGCCACCTCTGAGACGCTGACTCTGCTAAACAATTCCAACAAATTCCGGCGAAGCAAAAACAAGCTTTCCAAAGAAATCGCCCCGCCGGTCGAGGATAAAAAAAGAGCCACAACTGATGGAAAAACTTTTCAGCAACGTCATCAGGAGCTGCCTGCGAAAAGACTAAATCAGATTTTCGAACAGCTCCGTGCCACTTATTGGACAACAAGCCGAGTTCAAAACATAAAATGCCCATTGGAAAATGTGAGCAACTGAAGAAGTTCCCAATATAAACTTAGGAACACGCTCAATCGTCGCCACACAGAAGATGTAATGGTTTAAATTCTTCACCGAGAATTTTTTGCGACGAAAAACTTAAATAATTAACTGAACACAATTAACGAACGGTGATTCAATTAACACCATGAAGAATGACAACCTGAACTTCAAACTAACAGTCGTAGGAACCGACCTCGAAATACGAATGAAAAATTCATCAGACGCCACGCGGGTAAGAAAAACAAAAGCAATGAATAAAAGATTAATCTCGATGAATCATTTTGCTGAATTCACAGATCGAGTTTTGAAGCATAAGACTAAAACCTTAAAATTAGAATACACAAGAGGAAAGTTGATAAGGTCAGCATAAAGGCTTGGCAGATTCTCCGAGAGTCGAGGAATGTTTGGCGTCGAGTCTAGTTCACATGTCTACATCGGGACATTACGATATGGCTCTGTCTTCACCCGCCCAGCCCATCTCGTGCACAGCAGAGACAGAAGCAACCCACCACAGCGGGAGTCGCCAATGTTATAACAGCAACAAGCGGAGCATAGAGAGCGCGATATCAGCCGGCAAGTGTAGTCATGCAGTTCGTTCAACGGTCTCACTGAAATGCAGCTCTAATAAGACTTAGCGTGCACGTAACCAAGGGGCGCTCGCTCTGCCACACGCATGAAACCGACCGTATGCAACAATAGCATACACGGCACAAAGAAGAAGGAGAAGAAGACGGTTCAATAGTAGCGAGAGCGCAGGTAGCTAATTACAGGAAACATGGGCGGGGTCTCTGCTGTGACCTGCACGCATCCTTTCTCTCCTTCCCCCTCTTTGGTGCTGGAATGAAAACCGCACCTGCAGCTTCGCATGCTGGACTTACACACACACAAAACTCAGCATGAAAATATGCTGGTGTATTTTGTGGATTTATCCTCGGGGTATTCCGATCTGAAGGAGAATTCCGATAACTGATGCGAGAACTGTTCAAAGAGATGAAAAAATCATCCTTAAAAAGCGTACTTTTGAGCCGGGAATTAAATAATTTGGACCTTTCCAGGGAACTCGTCAAACAGAACAAAGGGGAACCTTAATCGTACGAGCAATTCTGGTGTACAAACGAGCTGTTGCCACCCGGTAATGACAACGTATCCACGATACGGACGAGGGAACAATAGCGAAAGGGAAAGAAATTCAGTGAAGTACAGCTGGTCGCTGCGAACTCAGTGAAGTACAGCTGGTCGCTGTGAACTCAGTGAAGTACAGCTGGTCGCTGCGAACTCAGTGAAGTAGAGCTGGTCGCTGTGAACTCAGTGAAGTACAGCTGGTCGCTGCGAACACGCTAGCTTGGGCTGTTCCATAAGAGCTAAGAGCTGATGCTTGTTTCCTGCACAAAGGTCCAAGTCCCCCCCCCTCTTTACCTGCGCTACAGCACGCTATCATTCAAGCAACGGACACTCCACTCAATTGGCCAGTCCTGGCAGCCCTCTCACGCACGGCAGGTTTTCCCAGTTTTAGTCTCACGGAAACGTAATTACCCGACAGATAATATTAAACCTAATATTCCACCATAAGAAGATGGTTGGCGGAATGTACATGCAGTCAAGCCTGAACCGAGATTACAGAATACCACCGATGTCTTAGAAATGGTAAATTGTTTTTCTTCTTAAAACAAAGTATACAAGGCGTGGTTCTAACGTGACAGTGTGCAATACCACTGCCCTGTATAACACACGAAACTTCACACACGGTACACGAAAACGCATGTACTTCATCATAACTGAGACCGTCACTTTCATAACTCGCTTTCGGGACACTACTGTGATGTCAGGACGCTAGACCATTGAGTCGCTTTATTTTAGAAAAGTTAAAAAAAAATCGGAGATTCAAAATGGACAGGACGGGGGTAACCTGGCTGCCCTGAAACTCGCGATATTTTAACTGAAACTAAACTGGATTAAACGAACAATAATTGACGTATCGCAGTGCTCATGGAAATAAAGTTAAACTAATTCAAAAGGTACTGCAAACACAGGTACTCCTACGCAACAACACTCGAAACGCACATCAAAATCATTCATGAATATGTAACCATCACTGCAGATTTGAAAATCAGCCTAAATGGTCATTCAGATCATTAATACATTTACGTATAAGTATATTTATGAGTATCCACTTCCTTATTCGAGCATGAATGATCATCCCGGTCACTTACGGGAATACCTACGAGTATTCTGTTCCTTATTTCAGCCTATATGATCGCCTCGATTATTCGAACGATGGAGAACACGCGTTAGGGCACAGCGACGTCGGTAGCTCCGGGGGCATTGTTGTAGCCGACAGCTCGGTATAATAAAAATGATGGTGACATGCCGGGGGCAGCTGCCAAATACCGCGCCACCCAGCCCCCTCGTCTTCGCCTCAGACGAGCTCCGTTTGGCCCGAACTTTTGCGGTAGACGAAAAACACCAAAATTATGAAGCTCTTGTGGGTAAATATCTACATATTTGCATATTGATACGCTTGTGCCTACCTACGCACCTACCGTTCCCTCACACTTCGCCACTTTGCAAGTGAAATTTCAGGTCTCGAGCGAAGTATCCTGTATACGGGTTGCATGTTTGGCTATAAAAAGCCAGTCTTCGCGGCACATTTTCAGTTTCCCTAACAGAGTTCAGACTACTCGCATCATCAAGAAGAAAATTGCTTCCAAGACCGGACTATCTCTGCCCTGAACCTCTAACCTCTGTCCAACACTTGAGAGGACCACTTCTCATGGGCTAGTTTACCTAAACTTTGTTCATCTAAATTTCCGTGAAATTTTCACGGGTCCTGCTAGTACAAATTAACCACTGAAAACGAATTCAACTGCGATGTACAATATTCGCAAATATAATGAGACCGTCCGAATGGACTGGAGTTACGATGTACATGTACTCATCACGAGGCCACTAAAATTACTTATAGATGGCTACTCATCATCACCGCAGATTGAAAAGACGACTTGCCCTCAAGAATGACTCACCTCGACCTCAGAAGCTTGAAGCGGCGTTGCTACAGGCCGGTATTCAACTCCCTGCTCCTGGTGTCATATCTTACACAACTACGGCTTCCTAAAATAACAGTCCTTCTGTAAGAATCATCTCAAAAATTATTTTTCCTTGAAATAAATTGGTGCAGTAAAGGGTTAAGTCTCCGCAGCACCCTCAACCCAACCCAGCGCGAGAAACCACGCACAAAAAGGTAAGGAGCAGGTCTGCTCCCTCTAATTCTGCCGCTGGCTCTACATGAAGCAAGAGGGCCCCCGCCTGTCAGCCAGCTGCCAACACCAAAGCGGCAGCAGCCCACGGACGTTCTAGACGATAACGGCCGCCGCGGTCGAGACGATGACGACAATGCAAATACGAGGCCGAAGTCTAAACATACACGATGATCAATACAGCCTCAACATTCGTAATTATTTCACCACTAGCACCCCAATGCTATCAAAAATGGCACTAAATCTCAGGCGAAATATTCAGTGTAACTTCCTGTATCACTGATACAGGTCTTCCCTGACATGGTCTCGCTGATTTAAAATACGACCCGAAAATCGGGACCAGCGAATTTGGTTACTCTATTAATTTTCTTTCAAATCAGAACTAGCTTATTCGATTGATGAACACAAATTTGAAGAAAACTCGAAAATTTGTACTTACACATGATAGTGCTTTGGTTACATTAGGTTAGGTTAGATGATCGCGTGTACCATATATGACCCACTTCGAAGGCAAAGTGTTAAAACGATGACCCAACGGGTTAGTGGCGGTCTAGTTACACAGAGGGGTCTTGTTAGTGGGTGCTTCACGTGACGAGACGTTGCTTCAACGACCGAAGCAAACGCCACAGACGAGTTTTTCGCAGACTTGAAATAGTTCATGAAGTGAAGAGTGAAAATGTAAAAGCTGGATTAAATGGCAACATGCCAAGAGATATAGATTCTCGTCGGAAATTAGGTATTGGAGTTGAACAGAGTGTCACGAATGCAGTATTGCGAATGCGAGGAACCGTATTCTCGTACAATACACACACGTGAAAGAGTTTACTCGCATACAAGTGTACACAACTCTCGAAAGCACATACTACAAAGAATACAGCTGCAAGCACTGCATTTAAAATGCAAAACAAATTTCAACTAAAGAATGAAAACCTTTAATCTATCTCGGCACCCACACCATCGATCAAACCTGTCAAAAGAAGAAGGTCATACATATATGCGGACGAAAACCGATGCCCTCACGTCCTCTCGCTCTCAGTGCCGTCGGTCAATCTTTTTTGAGCCCTTCGTTCACAAGCACGACTTCACATTTAGCTCGAGTGGCATTTCCCTTCTCTGAGCAGGCACCTGTGAACAGCACTGAGCTGCAAGCGACTCACACACACACACATTAGTGATGGTCGAGGCACAGAGCTTCCTATCCAAACGAAATGTAATACGGAGAGGGTGGAAAGAAAGGCACATTCTCTGTGGACTACAGGAAATGGGAACATATATGCACATGGTGTGTTCCCACGCTGGATCCCTGCACATAGAAACAGTAAATTGAGGATGAAGAAGAAGAAAAGATAGGGAAGAAGGGGAAAACGAGAAGAAGCAAAGTGGGCACGAAAGACGAAAGTTCCGAAGACCCAAGTAAAACTGAGATAACCTAAGTGTCCCCATAACATAGGAAAGACAAAATTTAACCTCACCTCATTGCATACCCTATGCAAGCACACACAAGTGAACATGGATATGTTCATGTAAATGAATCAAGCGTCGCTGATAAAATGAACGAATGAACGGCATAATTGTGAAGTTTCACCCCAGGCTGCTAATCCATGGCGTTAACCAAGAAAACCATGGTGTGATTTATTTGAAAACAAGCGCTAGCTTTTTTTCTAGCGTAAATAAAAACATTACCTCGCCGATTAAACTCAAAATTTAAATATGCATGTGCGCATGAATGAATGTGGATGTATGTATGGATGTATGAATGAATGTAAGTATGTCTGTTTGTATGAATCTATGTATGTATGCATGAATATATGCATGAAGTCGCATGTAGTCAATCGTAGAAAGTACACAAACTGTTTCATGCAGAGCACTCTTCTGCGACGAGTAATGCACAAACACAAGATAATTATTGTGACCAATTATAACGATGCAATTTTTTACACCAACTAGTGATTATACCAGGACTCGTGCTATGAAAAGCCTACCACAGCAACACAGAAATTTCAACAAACCATCGCAAAAATTTCTACCTTCATGTTACCCATGCTTCCTTTGATATGTTTCCTACGGCCAAAATAGAAATTAATATACATTTCAAGCACAACAGTATTATAAGCAAGCTCCTTCTCATAATAAAAACAACTGCACCGCTTGTAGTACTCAAAGCTAATTGAGCCTTAGGTCAACGTATTGCTCATACGAGTATAATAACCTCAATAAAGAGAAGTGGGCATCAATTAAAGCAGTGACAGCGCGATGTGTCGCAACGCGCATGACGCCCCATCTGATACCAGGGAGTTAGAGCCGTACAGAAACAAAGCGCACACAGAGTATCACGAGATAGGGCGACGAGAGAAAGTCTGTTTGATGGCCTCGAAGTGCAGGCACCGGGACACTGCAGTTCTTTACGGCCCATAATGCTGAGGTCCCTGCCATAAAGAGATGATGTAGTCCCCCCTCGGAGCTGAGCAGTATCTTAGATACGTGACCGTACCGAGTTACAATGCGCGCACGTCCCACTGAGAACACTCACAATGCTGAATTGAATCGAGCGAGCTACAAGGACAACATGAGATTAGAGAGCTGGGGTACTGATGGATTGTTCGCTCACGTCACAACTTTATGATCTGTTCTCCGAGATTTTGTATAGTTTTACCATAACGAATACATTACAAAGAGAGGTCGCTATCGTGTGAAACGAGACGTTCGATAAACACGTTTGCATTTTAAAAGAAAGGTTAAATGCAATACAGCTCTGAATACTAATTCGATGTTAGTTACAGTAGCTATATCGTGACAGTCTTTGCAAGGAAGATGTCATCTCGTATAACAGCCTCACGCTTATACAGCGATACAAAGCTTCGTCCAGCCACGAAAAAATGCTTCTGGTAGTAGCCACCCAATTTAAAATGTTCTTATCTCGGCACCGGTTCATTTATCAATAGTAAAAGTTCCATCCAGCACTCCAATTTCCGGTAGACGGTCTAATAAAATCTCAATTTCTCACAACATCGTTTCACCTGGCAGTACAAACGGGACGTGATGGATTTCAGGACGAAACAAGAACGATCTACACACGAAAAGTTTGCAGTGAAAGCGGGCGCTCGTTAAAGCTGGCACCTCAATTTCGTATGCGATGGATGGAAATTTGATTGTAGTCATCTGATACTCAGTATGCACCATACACGCGTATCACCACTTTAGTACCTTATCAGGGATATAATTTACGTCGGGATTTATATCCCACAGCAGTCATTACACCGCCCCACTTAGAACACAATAGCGAGAGGAAGATAACGCTTTACTGAAACACATTTTGAAGTACAGTGCATGGCATATTCACCCACGCATTTGAGCTCTCACCAAAGGTAGTATTTCCAATCCCACCATGTCTCGACGATGATTATACCCTACATAGTTTCACGGTCATTTTCTTTTCATGGACTAGCAGGAAACTTTTCACTGCTTTTCACAAAGGAAAGACAATCAATAAGTAAGGTTCTGTGATGAGCATACAAAGAAGCCGACATTTTCGTAGCCAACGAGAACGCACAAGGCACAGATGTCGGTAGAAGTTGCACCAGTTTTTACACGAGGCTGCTCGCAACTCGATCGTGTTCGCAGCCCAACTTTCACACAACCACGAAGTGAGTGCCGTTTCGTGGAACTATGTATCAAGGATACGTGCGTTCTAAAGTCGCAGTGCTGCTTTCATAGCCCGTTTTCAACATTTCTTCACACGCACAATGGAGGTTCATGGTCATAGCGTACCATGAATACGGAGTCTTCCACTTCTCACTAACTAGATTTAATTTCACCATGGCGAAATAATTATAACGCTGTTTTACATAATTTGGTCCTCTCGAGTGAGAACAATAGAAAAACGAGAAGGCTCGTATATGTGAACTGAATTTTTACGGCTGATAATATATTTTTGTTACGTTCCACGAATAAACTGATCTAATGATATATACAATAAAAACGCTATAATAGCAACGAGGTTAAGGGAACTACAAATACGTTGTTTCATATCCGTTCCTTCCGTAACCTCAAGGTATGCCAATGAGCATCAAGTGTAAATTTAGAAAAGTCTCGCGCACACATTAATTTAGTAATGCAGAGTAAGCAATTACAAACAAAAAACGACGACGTTAGTCTTATATGAGAACATATTGCTAAAAAAACGAGCATGCTCAATTCCTATTCTTATTGCCTCAGTGAAAATAGAACAGCATCATTTCAGTACTGGCATCATTTTAATCATTATAAAAATACTTCTGCTATTTAGAAACGTTATCGAAATGACAGTGTTGCGGTCGTCACAACATAATGTAAATTGGTACTGAAAATAATAATCCTCCTAAATAAACATGTCAAATGGCCGCGGCTGGCACGAAGAGCGGGACGAGCGAATAAAAGCTGAGGAGGGAGTTCAGACGTAAGGTATATATCTCGAGTCCCGGTGGAGGAGGGAGGACCACGGGGGGGACATGAGAGGGGGAGATGGAACTCCCCCCTCCCCCACTACAGAAGGGAGCTCCTCCCGGCCCCCTGGCAACAACCGCGATAGCACCAAGCCGGCGCGCCGACGAACGAACGAATCCATGTACACCCGCAGGGAGGCGAAGGTAGGACGGTAGGCAGGTACAGCCCGCCGTGGTCTTCTGGAGTATTGACATCCCATGTCGCATTGCACGGCCGCACGGTCTCGAAACCGGCACGCCGAGGTTTCCTCGCGCCGTCATGACATCTTCAGAGATGCGGCGATTGATTCTTTTGTATTCTCATGAGGAGATGCAAGGAAATGTTGGCGCACCTCAAGACTTCGTCAAAATTGCTATAGGTGCTGTCTAATAGCTACCCTTAAGTTCCAATATTAAACAAGTTCGGCGAGAAGTGTCCCATAGTTAGTATGCGAGTTACGATGGATAATGGCAAAAGTTATTAAAATGAATTACCACTTCAATTACACTGAAATGAGAACACGAGTCCACATTTTCGACTCGCGTCGTGAACCAAAAGCCACTCCAAAAGCCCTTTATGACATGATAGGAGACGGTAGTTTCTGCTGACCTCTGCTGGTAAGGGACGATTATTCTGAGCCCAAATCCTCTTACGGGCCTCTACCTAAGGGTTCAGATGGTGTGTGTGCAGCGAAGGTATGGGGGTACAGACTAGTGTGTACGCTGCAAATGTTTGAGTACGGCAGGGACGGTCAACACTGCAGCCCGGCCATGTCAGTGCGCTCTGCTTAATGGAGAGCAGCGGTATGGTCAACGGTGAAAGTACGGTTCTTGCACCCACCGAGTCTCAAAGGATAAGGTGTTCCCTTGAAAAAAAAANAAAAAAAACGTTCATTTTGGTGCAGGTAAGAGGTCACTGATATTGTTAGGATCTTGTACAAGATAAATCAGAACTACTAAGAAAAGAGATTCGATTTTGTAAAGACGTAGACGTTCAGCAGCTTAAAGACAATTAATGGCCCGCACAAAAAAAATTGTAACAAAGTACGAACGAAAGCAAGCGGAAGTTTACAGTATCAATTTGGTGGCACGTCGGAAACAGTTTGCGCACCAGCGGTTTGCCAATTGCATTAGCTGAACAAATACCATTTGTATTGTTTGGTAGATACTTGCATTTCAGAGGCAAAAATAGTTTTCTATTTGTGGAAACAATAAGAATTGTTTCAAGTGAAAGTCGGCTCTAATCATAGCATGAAAACTTTCTAATGGACTTTAGCAAAGAGAAAATAAAAATACCAGCACTTAGAACAACGCGCTTCCTTTCCAACTAGCGTACAACAACAAAAAACCATCGCCACTCAACAATGCTGAATTGTGAAATTCACTGTGATAGAAGAAATTAGCATTTCCACGACAGAAAATAACTATTCCTCGTATCAATTTTAGAATACACCCACCGCAGTACCACAGCACGGGTGCATTGACACTCGCTCTACCCCCGACCCCTCCGNAGATAGGAATCAGTCCAGTACATGACAGGTGTACAAGCTAAGGTAACGACTACGCTGGCGTATATGACAGATCACATCGGCATGGAACGCCGAGTGTGAAGCTTTGGCATGGATCCCATTTGGAACTTCGGCATGGCTACGCTGTGGAACTTCGGCATAGCTACGATTTGCTGAAGACGCTAATAATCAATCACAGGACCGAAAGTATGAAATAACGCACGATGTACAAACTGGGCGTTTCCGAATGGAGACACTGCTACGCGCTGGCGTCACAGACCACATGGATGCGCTTGTCTTGATTTGTGTGAATGAAATCCGAGCGCACGCGAGAAATGGACAGCACAGCTAGTGAATACAACTAAAAACGCGCGGACGAAATCAGCGCGCCAACTCCACATAAGATGGAAAACTATGTTGACGAGTTACATATGCAGTTGATAAAATATGCTCTCAAATCAGAACGCGCAGCACAATCAATAAAATTGAAACGACCACCCCCACATTATCAGCACTTCCGCGTACGACGATTGTCATAACCACCCTGATTATCAAAAGGGTAATCTGAGTAACGTTGTAGGTTCCCAACCTGGGTACGATCGATCCCCAAAGGTTCGGCAAATCAGTCACGGGGGTTCGGAGGAGGTCAAGATACATCGCGTGTTCTATTTGTGATTTATTTTGGGAGCTCTCTGCGTTAGAAATTGTGTTCTTGTCCGCTTTTACACATTTACCAAATATCTATGTTCAATGCATATTGTTTCATTTTTTTGATTAATTTAGAGAATTTAACGTCAAATTAGAAATGGTTCAACGAGTGTGTAGAGAGTCTCGTGAGGGCTCAGTTCTTCGAAAAAGTTCAAGAATCACCGTCTTAAGGTGTACGCCAAGTCATTTAAACACGTGCGCACATCGAAACACACTGCACATGCCTCCACAGCGTGCTCGACAAACACTTCTGGAATTCTCACCTGGAATGCTGGGAATCAACTCTGGCCACCAGCACAGAACATATCGACACCCAGGAACTCGAAACACAAAATGAATTACGCAGTTCTAGACAGGCGACTAACATGTCGCCGAGCTGTGCTGTGTGTTGGCTACTTGATGAGAAATGGTCTTCTGTTTCCTAATTTCAAAAGACAATAGAACAAAATAAAAGAAATGAGAGCCAAGCTTGCTTAGTGCAAGAGTTTTAAAATTATTTCTTATTTAAATTAAAAGTTCTTTTCCAAGCATTCTCTTCTTCACGAAATCTTCAAGAGATAATTGGCAGATAATTCTTACTTCACCTCAATGAAATTGAAGGAAGCAAGAAAAAAAAATAGTTTGAGCAAGAGGAAATTCAGAAGAAAATCAGCGGTGTACAAGTAGATTCCGATACTGAACAGTGAACGAAGAAAATTGAAAGTTATAAAAAATTGCAGAGTGAAACAGAAACGAAGATGTGATCTCGCATGCAGGCACAAGTTTTTAGCTCCCTCGGATATTTTGAAGCGAAAAATCACACCGAAACGTCGCAGCACACTTCCTTTTGCGTGCAATGTGACATCAAATAAATGTGAGCCTACTCAACAAGAACGGTATCTCAAAATTCAAACGAGTGTTAAATATTTTACAATTATGTCGAGAAACAGTCAGCGAAGTTAATCCTGAAACCCAACAAAGCTTCCTACACAAAGCAAAAAAAAATTCAAATTGGAAATAGCATCTCGCATATTCGAATCTTTTCCGTAAAATGTTCAGGACGGACTGCCATATTTTTTCCAATATCGCAGGCTCCTTTCAATCTGTGACGGAAGAGCAACATTTTATGCAGATATCCCCAGCAATTATTCCAGCGGAGCTCAATCACGCATGACAAAACTCTGCGTCAAAGAGGAAGCCTAGAATAACATCGCAGAACGCTGAAGAAAACTCAAACGCAGCGTATAAAGAAATATCAATGAAATCGAGCAGTAAAATAAAATCACCGATCGGCGTTTTTGTATATCTCGTAAATTAAAAAAAAAAACGCTCCCATGGATGGCATAACCAGCAACTGGACTGGAGTCTCGATCTCCACGCTAATATTTCTACATGGACCAAGGAGGCAATTTTCGACTAAGACAGGGTGCAAAATTAATCATGTTCCCGGGCAAAAATTCACAAAACTTCATCCTCAAACAAAATACAATTAATGAATTCTAAGACGACCTCTCTATACCTTGGAGAAGTTTGGGCCTTCACGCCCTGGCCCCACTGGGGTGCCGCCGTTTTGTGCGCATGGTGTGAGTACTCGTATCCGCGAGTTGTTGAATGAAGCTATTTCTCTCTACCGTTTGTTGACAGGGCAGATGATAATAGCTCCAATGATTTTCCAACATATAAATTTCGAAATTCAAATTTGAAAAACTCTACACTCAGAAATGAGACTCCCTTCGGGGTATAAAAATACTAGCGAGACAATGCGACTATTTTATCCACCTTCGAAAAAGAAGGAGAAATCTTATTCAGAACCTCGAGAAAATAACGAACACGGCACATTTTTCATTCATTGCACCGTGAGACGTTCGGCGATACAAAGAGACCGAGAATACCAAAAGTTCAGCCTCAGAGGTAAGAATAACGACATTCTGCCTCTCAACTCCAGAAAAAATAAAAGATTTGGCCTCAAGGATCACCGAAAAAAATGAAGGAGCATGAGAGTAGAGCGGCGACGGCGGCTCGGCAGGGCACACGTGCTACACGTATATATAGCACGTAGACGTGCGCCCGTACAGAGAAGTTGGCAAGGAGCCCGGTCAGACCGCTGCGGCATCACAATCCCGGTACAATATGCCAACCAACAGGCAACCAGCCAAACAACCAACCAGCTAGCAGGCAACCAGCTAGCAGGCAACCAGCTAACAGGCAACCAGCCAAACAACCAACCAGCTAATAGACCACCAGCCAAATAACCAACCAGCTAACAGGCCACCAACAAACGACCATCTAACCAGTTAGCTAAGCAACCAATAATAGCCCTGCTACCGAACAGGTGTCAACCACGAGTCAAACAAACGTAACTAACAACTGCAGCCAGCCAAGGTAAACAGCAGTTCAAACAATAGCTAACCAATGAGACAAATAGCAGTCAACGCGCTAGGTCAGTCATGAGTCCTTCAGCGAAGCAAGCAACAACTGAAAAAAGAACTAGTCAGTTGACCTAACAACAAACCAGATAAGTAAAGAAGCCTGGCTAGAGATTAGGTATCTAACGAACAGAATTTGTGGTAATAAAAAAATTCACAAGTCCCAGCAGTAAGAATTGTTGATCTAACATTAACCTATGCCCAAATTACCTAGCCATACTAGTAGGATCAGGCCCATCCAGCCACAAAGTTGAAGATAAACCAAAAATCCAAAACTCAAGGGCGTAATTAGCATTTCCACCTTACAATTACCCCTGCAGGCATCGTCAGCGCGTGTTTCTATAATCTACACACTGTACTCAATGAGCATTCATTTTCTACTGAAAAGTTTCTCAACTTTCGTACAGGAGCGACAATAAAAATCTATACACGAATAATGAAATAACCATCCACATACTTCGAGCACTCCAATGCTATGCATGGCAGCGTGCAAGACCGTTGAAACTAAACGCCGGCGCAACTAATGTTCTCTGTTCTCAGGGAGACGGGAGCAAACTACACCCAAAATGAACACACAAGGCGTTCTGGAACGCAGATATAAATCCTCAGCCCCCCGAGTTTCGCATTGGCCAACAAGGCTACGGAGGAGACGAGACCTTCTTCACGTCAGTGAGAAAACCAAGAACAGCAACTCGACTTTCAACTGATTTTTGCAACTCGCGATGAAGTGTTCGCTCTGCCAGATCCTTGGGACAGCACGGAAGAACGCTCACGCCAAAGTACATTGTGGAGCACAACAACAAACAACAAATTTGAAGCGAGTTCAAGAACTTTACACGTGCCTAGAGAAACACGAAGTCCCCAAAACGAAAGGGAACAAATTTTTCATCAGCACTCCCTTCCAGACGAGGAGTTGAGGTTTCATTCAGAGAAATTTCCTTGCTCACGCAATGAAAATACAAGATGATTTCGGACCGTTTTAAAAGCGTAATACTTTTTCAGCTGTATACGATAATCAAATCAGAATTAACTGCCACATTAAATCGAAGACCTCCCGTCTGACATTAAATACCGCTTATAGTCCACGACGGCTAATTCCAAGTCAAAGAAGAAGTCTTCACAGCAACCGTATAGAATTTTCGATAGTAACAACCAGAAGATAACCTGAAGTCAAATGAGAACCTACCACATCGCCCGAGGTTCGTATTCAATTCTAATTTCGACTTAACTTGAACTTCAGCTCACCATGGGTAGTTGTTCTATGTTCTGCCACAGCGCCGGAGGTATGGATTGTGCTCTCACTCACCCTCAGCTTTAGCTTCGATTACTTCGACTCGTCATTGTTAGTTCCTCTAACCTCTCGTAACGAATTGAAATTTAAAACACCCGTCAACTCCAAAGTTCTACTCACCATTGGCAGTTACTCTATAACCTGCCACAGCACTGAGGCAGGCACCTAACTTCTGCTGCAAGAGGGAAGAGGGTATGAGAGCCCGACCGCCGGACGACGAGGGGGCGCAGCTTACAACACCCTGGAGGAGGGGGTCAGGGGCCCCGCCCCCTGCATGGATCAGGTCACCAGCAGCATAGCAATCAATAAGAGGGAGGCGCGCAGGCGCACCGAGCGCCAGCCCGTCGCATCTTCCCCCTAAAGTCCCCCCACGACACCGGCAACTACACGGTCCGCAGTCTGCGTACCCCTCCTTTCTTCAATAATTTTATTGTGAACAATGTGATGACTCCTAAACTTATTTTCGTTTACGAGTAACATCAACATCGATGGGAAATCTGTCGTTTGTTGATGGTGATTCGGGAAAAATCGTGAAATAAAATGGCCGGCCGCGCCAGCAGAATTTTGACGATGGCTCTGAACAGGGAGATTCTTGCGGTGAGGATGTTGAGAAGAACCCCCCATGAACACGGCATCATTCACGAGCGTTTAGATTGAGAATTAAGCCGGTACGATTCGGAATTTACATTTACGTGGCGATTCTTTAAAATATACCGATCGCTGTTATTTTAGTATCATCTTCAGATTCATACTTCGCCTACACCAGGACTACACTGACAACGGTATCTCTTACATTTGATCCTCGACAAGTTCGCATCCAAATTTTTTCCATCGTACCGACTTCACGCCGCCAAGTATTAAATTAAGCTAGCCTATTAACTTTGTATCCGAACGCGACAATTACCCACGTTAGTGCTAGGAAATAACTACAAATACCATCAACTCTTGAACTTGGAGGCTCGTAGGACTTGCCTTCACGAGTTATTTTTTCAAAAAATACAGTTCAATGATACTTAGGTCGTCCAGAAAATTTTGAGCATTTTTTTTCATTTACAAAAAGAAATAAACGTTACTTTTAGAGATGTCTTAATCTTCTGTAAGTTCTCTAATGGTAAAATTGTTTCTTATTCTATTTGATTTTGAAAATAATCTTATTTTCAAGGCAATAAGCAATGAGATGATCCTTTCCGAAACCAGAGTCAACAGTTTTAATTTTGCAAAAACCATCTGAGATTAGGGTCGATTCACTCGCACCATCACTAAACACACACAAAACGTTTTTGTAAATCTTTGCAGTATTTTCACCTTTCCTAAAAACATAACCCCTCGGGTCCGAAATAAAGGCTATCGGAAGCGAAAAATCAATTAAATTTAATCATGAACAATTAAGACTAGTTGTAAACGTGAAATCGTTATTTGGGAAGTAATTAGACACCATACGATAACGTAATAAATCTTACTTCAAAATCGGTCAAAACTATCCGGACGACTTGTTACTTTAGGCAGTACGCTTCAGTAATAGCTACCGACTTGCATACACGCAGGATTACCGGCACAATGGGAAAGAAAAAAGCAGAGAATTTGAATAGTCCTACCGCCTGGTGCAGTCGAAACGCTTCCGTGATTTACATTTAGAGTACCTGCACTTTATTTCCGTGACGCGTGAGGAGAATATTTCACTTCCGTGACTGTAGTATGGGAAATATTTTTTATATTCTCGTCATCGAAGCCGCATTAAATGAATTTCAAGAAGTTCAATTCAGCGATTCTTGAGAGGCAATGTTAAAAATTTTCACGGTCAGGATTTTGGTCACGTACATGGTGAATCATAAACCAGGATTGGAAAATTGTTTCCTTGAGGGCGCCATGGCAGTGTACTAAATAACTTATTCTAAAGTGAAATACTTTTGTCTGCTGCATACGACAACCAAGCCAGAATGCAATCGCTACGTTTAACGGGGCATCAACTCAAAACACCTCCCAGCAATCCATCATCCTCCGTTCATTAAAAGTTAAATGCAAACGTAAGACGAGATAATCGCAGAAATTATAGAAACACAAATAATACACATACGTGCACGTTCGATGAGTTTCCTCGTTAAGGCATTTACCGCAAAGTAAAATATACTGCAAGCGCCACCAAAAAAAATTCAGCTTTGAGGTAGCCATAGCTCCTGACTTGAAGTAAACAAAAGCAAACAAAAGCAAACAAAAGCAAACAAAAGCAACGTAAAGATTCCAAAAGGACTGCAAGTAACACAGAAAAACTAAGGAACCACAAACGTTTTACCATGTCGTCTGTCGCACTAATATCCCCTCTAGATAAATCGAAAAAAAGAACCTGACACCCACAATAGACTCCTGTTGAAACAAACTTTGGAGAAATTGATGCAGCCGAGACTATCGTGCTTGTGCTAACTTTCACCTCAACTGACAGGAGTCAAAAGTAGACTACCACTTGACAAACAGATGCCCTTCTTCCTTACTGACACCAGACCTCACATATAACCCCCTTTCAGTAGTTAGTTCTTCTCCAACAGAGCAAAAGTGCCTAATTAAACCACTTCTCTGATAACTCCTTTTCAGTGGTTAGTTCCTCATCAACATAGAGTAAAAGTGCTTAATTAAATCACTTCACTGATATACCTGCATAATAGACTGAGGGGAACACGAAGGAGGTCTGGGCTACGAGTCAAGAATCCCGTCGATATCAACACTTTTTCAGCTGATGCGCCACAAACAAGTCTGAAACAGTTTACGCTATCGACTTGTCACGTAAACAACTCCAAAGAAAGAGTGCATCACACACGACGTCCATGTAGTTGAGATCAGCTTCGAATATTGAAAACTTCGCCAATTTTTCCTGTTCAGAAAACTAGCGGAACACCGAAACGCAACCCCACGTTTGGTCAATTTAAATTTCTTGGGAGAAAGCGAGGCGCCATAAGTGCCAAAACAATACAAACATTGGAAGGATAAATGCTCCAACAGAGAGAAAATCCCACTCATTCAACGTAGGAAAACGATTAAGGTTAAACAGCTTCGGACTTGTTCAAAGAACCCAAGAAATACACAGATAGCAACAACGGTCACGGACCAAGGAAAGTTTGCTCAACCTCAAGTCACGAATAGCCTTCCAAGGTTAGTTTTAAGTTTCATCTAGGAGCAGTTCAGCTTTCGTGTACTATCACCGTTAGAAAATCAGGAAGACGCAAGTTCCCGGACAACTTGTAAGATAATTACAAGACGAGATCGCACAGGTGCGACAACAAAATGCAAGTTCTCAAAGCATTCGAATGAATGCATTATAGCATAGAAATGAACTTTTCCTTGAACATTCCATATACAACGAGAAATGACATAGTTTTAAATAGAAGTTAATGAAATTAATTACGCAATTGCATGGAAAACCAAAACCAGAAAGTCTGCTCAAACCCGAGCAGGGGAGCAGGACGCTAAACTACGCAGAGCTAATCAATGAAAACTATCGCACTGCAGTCTCAGCCTTGCAGTTCTCATGGGGATTGAATGATGCGACAGAACAAAATGTTTACTTGCGTACAATAAAATAAATCTAGATAGCTGATACTCGCGCACTCTGACATGCTTGACCCGACCTATCTGAACCTGCAATTTAAACTTCGTTCGGAAAATTGTCTTCCACTCCGATAGAGTGCCGAAATGGCTTCCATCACAGAAATCTGTGGTCCCTAGACTGGAAATGCGTTTGCGTTTCACGCTTAAACTCTCGATGCACAGAATTAGTTTCCCACAATAACCCGATTTTTTTGTTTTCATGTTTGAATGAAAAACGTGAATGGGTTAACAGTAATGTACGTTTAGAGCGTCTCAATTGTTATCGTATGTTGCAAGGTGTATTTAAGCACGTTTAGTCATGCTGCCAGTGAATACGTTTATCTCATAGTACCTAGCCAATTGAGTATGCCAGTCACTAATGGGTTACTGCGCAACATCTGGAAACTGGGAACCTCAGTTCCCAAACAAACGACTTTTATCTTCAAAATCAGTCGTTGACCGACGTGCCATCCACTAATCAACAGTCGCATTTTTCTCAATCGAATGCCGCGCGTTATCAGAGTGCTAAGTAACGCCAGTCAATTCCGCCAATTATCTTTCGATTAGGCTGCGATCTTTGTCAATCATATTGCCGAATGTTACATTCCAGTGGCCCGCCCCCAATACTTATTTCGCTAGCGAACACGTCTATCCGTCCTCACATACGTCGCCTGGCGACTCCAGGCTCGCCGTACAATTTTCTTCATTTCATGCCGAAAGTTCCCAAAGTTTAACAAGGCTAACTGCGCCTTAGTCGTGATTCGTGACATAAATCTAAGTGGCGATTTATTTTTGGGTCAATCCAAGACATGCGCGTCCGCTGACGCATTAGTGTCACGACGGCCCAGGAAACAATCGCACAACACCCAGAGAAATTTATCGCGCTGAAATATAATCCTTTTGAACACGTTTGTCAGTAAAACCAGTGACGCTGAACTTTTAATGGGAAATTTGAAAAAGCGGCAGTGCTCGGGAAAATGACTTTTTTCTCCAGCAGTGTGCAAAAGAATCAATGCGAAGGAGAATTTAAGCTCCTCACTACTTCTGAAAGTCCACAATCCTGCAAACTGGGGGCTGCAGCGAACGATTTCGGCCTTAAAATCGAAGTTATCTTCATGCTGATATGGCAGGAAAATATCAAGTTTTCTCATTGGGTCTTGTCGAAATAACGCACCCTTACACGAAATTTGACATTTTAAATTGATATCACCGGATATTCTAGTCAAATTCAAGCTGTCAATCCATCAGCTCCTTACGGCAAAAACCAACAAAACGTTTAAATATGAACTAATGCAATTGTATAGATATTATATTAACCGACGGTTACTTATCTCAGTATTAGATAATGGAAAATGATCAAACAGAAAGGGCCGGTCGAGGGAGGGAGTGCATCCTGATACGCGACTTAGCGTTCTAGAGGAAGAAGAGGCGTGATTAAGACTACTGAACTACCCAGACTTGGCTAACCCTAAATGCGTCCAGCGGCGGTAGGCAGTGTATTGGTATTCTATGAATGATCCTGCGTTCGAAACATTTCCCTTTCAATCACACACTAGACCTAAACACAAGGGCAGCTCTTTATCAGATCAGGCTCCCTAGCAGTGCTTTTGAAGAGCTTTCCAGGCCTGATGAACTGGGCAGATAGGAGGACGACAGTTTATCTGCAGAAATATTCTTCACTTTCAGGGCAGGCACCACGAATATCTTCGTTATTGACGCTGCCAGAAGGCCTTGATAAACCGTGTGGCAGCTGCCAAATTCGAAGCTTCATATTATGCGTTGCACAAAATATGGCCGCTACAAAACGATAAGACTCAGTCACGTCATGAAAGTACATTGATAAAACAAAATCTAGCTAGAAGTGAAAAGCTCAGAAATTATGATCCGTTACTTGCCTAAGCATAACGATAATGTGAAGGAATAAACAGATACTTTCGAGAGAAAGTAAATCAACTCGAGGGAAATTTCAACAGCACAAGGAACTTCAGTGAAGTAACAATTCCTAAAATTCCCCAGTGACGGAAAAGGAGTGCTCGGAGCCGTAAACTTCACCCTAAAAGAATCAACTTATTCTTCAAACGAATGGAAGAATTGCGTTGGCAGGTGTTCAGATTTTATGAATATCAATTCTATCCCCCGTTCCAACGCTGCGTGAAATAATTTAAAATTCCATTTGACAAAGAGGCACAAAAAAATTACGGATTGGTCATCGAAATCCTGGAGATCAATTTATCTGATCAGCTCGAACAAGGAACACGTGATTCCCAGGACTGACGAAACGCCGCCAAACTCGTACTAAATTAAACGAGACAAACCGAAACGATCTCCCATAGGGCGGCCTCAGAGGTACTAAATATGCTTGAGCCGCTACCTTCCCAACTACAAAGACATGGCTCTTGTCCAACGCACGGCATAATGATGAACCCAACTACCATTAACCAACGACACGACCGTTTACCGTGCGCTGAATATCACGTGTTCACGTGTGGTGACGTAATTCTTCTCCAAGTCGTGAATGGCGATCGCATTTCTAATTTCATTTCATTTTAGAAATGCAACAACAGATATAAAATGTGCTTTAAAAGCATTCGAGTGCTGTAGTTCTGACAAACACTACCAGTACGTTTAATAATGAACTAATGCAATTGCATAGATATTAACCGGCGGCGACTTATCTCAATACACTGAGTACAGATACCCGATTCGGTATATCTATGCATATGTATCTTGAAAATGTTTGGGCCTTCATGCCCTGGCCACAATGGAGTGCCGCCGGTTTGTGTGCATGGTGTTCCTTCGCATATCCGCGAGCTGTTGAATGAGACCGTTTCCCTCCGCCGTCTGATGATAGCGAGGCAGCGGCAGCCTATCAGGGACAGCTCGTAGAAAGTTATCCAGCTCCTTCTTGAAGATTCAATGTGTTAGATTTCATAAAAATGCACGTTTAACTTTTCTACAGATTTTTTAAATGCGAATTTTTTCCTAGCCAAAGCTTGTTGTAATGCTTATTGAAGCTGTGAATATCCTCAGCTCAGAAAATTCTCGTTCGTTCATTATATACACAACTATATATCCATATAAAACTATGCATACATATAACCATATATGTATATATAGTTTTGCTCATCTTCATGCTTGAATACTCGTTAGGGTAGTTAGAAAATTATGCACATTCGTTAATCACAAAGCTTTAATATGCATAATGATTAAATATGAAGAACAAACGCGCCTACTCAAAACCTAGACAAATTGAGCAGGATGAGAACTAAGGTAAATAGCAAAATTTAGTATTGGAAGTACTTGAAACGTTAAAATTGTACTTGGTAAAGAGATATAGAGCTAAAAAGAATCGAGAAATGTAACGGTATCTCATTAAAATTCTAGTTTCCTCGTACCTAAATTTTCCCCAAGGTCAACACCAACCAAGTGCAGATTAAAGCGAGCTCATCACGAGTTCAGAAATTCATGACTGTCAACAACCTCTCAGAGAGATGATTCCCATCTACCTGAGCGTTGTGCAAAATTCTGCTTGAGATAACTTCAAATGAATCGGCAGCACTCCCGCCCGTAAGAGTGAGGAATGAAGAGAGAACTTAGCGAGAGGGGAATGACTTCCGCACGTAGAAGACCAATAAAAATGATACAACGCCAGAGACACAGGCTCAGTTCTCTCTCTCATCTCCGATGCCAAGTCTGGGCTATAGCTGACTACCCACATCGCTGGGAGCAGGGGATGGGTACAGGCAGACCTCGGACATATTTTTGGACAAGCCTTACTATCCAACGCCGTGAAAAATGAAGTGAATCGTGAAAAAATAAAAAAAACGTACATGTTTGGTCTAGCCAAGCGACTCAGTGAGGCGAATTGAGATGTTCTCAATTTTTTCAGCAGTTTACAATATTGTGAATATTCTTATTATGTTCGGAATTGTTTGCCCTCCCCGCTATTAATTAACTCACCTACGCTGAAACTCTCCTGACATCGACGCCAAAAAGTGGCCTTGCGTAGCACCCACTTATTATCAGCCATTGTTCGCACGGCATAAATAGCCGCCCTCAAACGAAATTATTCAGCTTCGGAAACCTATAACAATGGTTATTCTTGTTCAATGAGTTGGTTATATTTCATAAAAATGCAGGTTTAGCTTTTCTACAGATATTTTAAAATACGAATTTTTTCCTAGCCAAAGCCTTTTCTAATGCTTATTAAAGCTGTGAATATTCTCAGCTCAGAAAATTCTCGCTCGTTCATTCGTTCATTCATTCATAGGTCACAGAAACCTCAAATCAGTCGCTGTGATGATGGAAGAAAAAAAAAGATAAACTTTCATACGAGACGCTCGCGCCTATAGGCATACACAAGTTTCATTAGAATCGTCGAATTCATTCCATAGTTTGGTAGACATTTAAGAACATCGAAATATACCCTAATAATATGTCTGGAGTGCAATTCTCAGCAGCTGAAGAAAATCCTGGTGACCAAATCTACATGGCGATTTATCGTAATTCAAAAGGGCATCATCCACAAAAAAATATCCCATGCAAATAAGAGTCCTTCGTCCAAAAAATAGCACTACAATGAAGACTGCAGGAAAACAGTGATTGAGGGCTGGCTCATCACCATTAACTGCAATGCGGTGACCGCGCTTTCAGTTCACACCCCGCAAGCGTGCCACAAATGGGCGTGTCCTTTAACAGCCGTTTTGTCCCAGTACCACCACACAGAAGCCCTAAACTCGTGTATTAAAGGGCCTGTCACCATTAGTAATGCGGTCTCCGCGTATCCAGTTTACACCCCACACAAAAGGGCCCGTGCAGAAGCGTGTCAGAAATGCAGGTAGCGGTTCTCAGCCACGACAAAAGATAAAACTAACATGAGCGGATTAGGTACAGACAGACAAGCGGTTGTATTGTCTGGGTACTAGAGCTCTTCTTTAGAAAATCTGCCTCGCTAGGGTCTGAGGAAACCTCATCGAATGACGTTAATGATCTGCACTTGTGGATATGACCAGACTGAAGGAAGTTGTTTAATGAGGCAAGTTAACTTTCCTGCTTCCATTAGACACGGTCAGAATGGGCAGACTGAGGTGAATACAGAAACATGCAGGAGCTTGTCATCTAAACTTACACGCGCGGTCAATGGTTGTTTAAAATAAATTTTTCATTGGAATTCTAGAGGGTGATACTGAATACATGTTCGAGGCTACACCTCAGGTTTAATAATATAATAGGTTAGGTTTCTGTGACTTTCTGTGGCGTCTTTAATAATCTATGATATTTCACTATTTTCACAAGTCAGAAGTGCTCCACTAAACTGTAATTTCACTCTGGGAAAATCGACTTCCATCCCGGGAACATAAAAATCAGCAATACAAAAAAATGACTTACAGTTAATCATTTTAATTAGGCAATAAAAATAGACCATGATGACTATGCCATATAAAAAACTACACTACAAAATATTGCACAAAGCACCTCTGAACCAAAACCATAGTGAATTTGCAGTAGGACAGCCATATTAAACTGTGGACAATGAGTATTCCGAGTGAGACAGCAGATGAAGATGGAATACAAAATAAACCTGTACACTAACTCAGTGTTTGTTTAAACCATGGATAAAATGCACTCCACAGCAACAGCCAAATGAACATAATTTTGAAATAATGCTAATTAAAACATCAATCAGTGGGAAGAATATATCTCAACCAACCAGCAATGTTTTAAAGAATTACTAGGTATACATTTTATGGATGAATGATTCATAAGTGCCAGTGTATGGTATATACACAAAGAGAATTTATCAGCATTTGTGGACCAATAACATCACATGAAGAAGGCATGAATAAATAAACAGCAGCTACTTCCTTCAAATTTTTATTGCATAAAATATAAAAAGTAACTAAGTCTTCAACAGAGATGCCAAGTCCAAACTACATGTGAGCTTTCCCTATGAAAATTTCAACATCCAACAGGGTTGCTGAGTGTGAACAATAAACTGAGTCAGAGAAGTGTAAAAAGTGCAACTTCTACATAGATGGCTGTGAGCTGCTTAGTGAATTTTAACTCCTTGAGGCTACACAAGGAGGCAGCTGTAACACTTGTCTTCTTAAATGCACACTATGAATTGAGCAATTTGACCCAATCAAGTAACATGGCAAAGCATTTCAAAAATCTATGCAAGTGAATCCTTCCGCTATTTTTCTACACCAACTTGCAACATTTTAAGTACTTCCAAAGAAATATCATCTATTGATACACATTCCAATTATGTTCTGAATGATTACTCACTTTAAACTAAATAATAAAAATTAGCCAACGAATATTTTCCCAGGACTGTACTTCTTACCAACTTGAAAATTATCTGGGTAGCAGAGTAAAACAAAAAAACTTGTATAAAAATACAGAAGTTCATGACTTTGGAATACAAAATTGATTTAAGAATTCAACAAAAAGCTGTGTTTTTTGCTGAAAGCAAAAATTTCAAAACAAATGTGAGCTGGTTAAGTTTTCATCCAAGTTGAATGGTCAGGCATAAAAAATTATCAGAAGAAACATAAAATGGAATTCACTTTATAACTACCTACTTCATACAAACTGTGACTGTAAATTTATATCCCATACAATAGAGTAGGACTTTCTCCTAAAGTAATACAGATGGATTAATGAGAATTAAAAACTGGGTAGAATCGTAATCCAGAAATGTGACAACACTGATAACTTAAGAAAAAATGACCACACATTCTCTACAGCAGCTGGCACATACAAAGAACATTCATATCCCACATGTCCACACATAATATTCAGTTTTACCTATTGCTTCACAGTTTCACACAAAGGTCTAAAAATTTCCGTCGTAAATAGAGAAACTAGGATCAAAAGGCCACATGAAATGCACGAAAGACAAACAAAAATCTCAGAACACAATCTGTAAAATAAATTAACTCAATCAAGAACAAAGGACTTTAAATTGGACTTCGTTTGAACTCAGTCGGGATAAGGAAGCCACACCAACAGACTGAAAAAAAAACAGCATTATGCTTCTATTACTACAATGGGCAAGGAGCAAAAAATAAGACGGCTGAATTAAAATTGTGCTTACAAAAATAAGACGGCTAAATTAAAATTGAGTTCACAAAAAATTCACGTTACCTACAAAAAAAGATGAAATGAGCACGTTACAAAAAAAGGGAGTCACGACCGGGGTCTGAAAATAAAAACACAATGAAATCCCAGGAGAGAGTTTAGCCGTGCGGGCGAGCACCTGCTAAGTAGGAACA
The DNA here is from genome assembly GCA_014899125.1 of Orchestia grillus. Classification (NCBI taxonomy): domain Eukaryota; kingdom Metazoa; phylum Arthropoda; class Malacostraca; order Amphipoda; family Talitridae; genus Orchestia; species Orchestia grillus. Next base: position 6,820 of record VOMN01138226.1, on the reverse strand, counting down.
CTCCAGCAGGGTTCGCTCAAGGTTACGCAGCAGTCACCTCTAAAGCGGCTCAATACTACGAATGCCGTCGGTTACTACTGGACGGAAGAGGCAGCCTTCCAGGTTGCCGCATGGAATGCGTCCTGCACAAGTTCTTGTTAGAGTTCGAAAATAGGCATCATTTTACCCTGTCATACATTTATACATCATTATTCAGAGTTCCAGTGACTGGTGGTTTTTAAAAAATGCTAGAAACTGCAGGAGGCGATTAACACAACAGCAAGGTATTGAAACTTTAATAAAGCAAGTTGGGGGGGTACCTGGTAGCCAAAAAAAAAAAAGATTTATGATGAAAGTGAATATATTTCAGAGAGTACTTACATCACTCATTTTTGTCGGTGAGAGAACTTGGGGACGGCAACAGTACGCAGTAGCACAGTATCCAAAGAATTAGGTAACAGAGCAGGTCAGAGCTATTTCAATTGAGGCACCACAGTAAAATTTTCACACTTATGTACACTTTCTACACACCACACACACGACCACTTAACGATGACAATCGGTTATATCTTAGAATAGTTTACAATCGACGGGAACCGCCGCAGCTAATCGCTACAAGCACATCCTTCCTCACTACTTTTCTTGTGGCTACGTTTCTGAGACTGAGTCGGTACAAGAGAAGCAGAGGCGTACGTCCACACTCAACGACAGCTGCCTCACCACAGACGTTACGACTGTGGCAGCACCGCCACACCCGCCTCTGCGACCCAAACCCCCAGCAAAACGTCACTGAAGCGTCATACTTCCATGCCATAAGTTACTATATACATAACTTTTTACCAGCTAAAAACCACCATATTAATACACCAGAATAATAAAACCATCATAAAAATCATGTTTGATGAGGAAAATATTATGTACCGGCTTTGAACTGGCGATGAGACTCGAGTGGAATTTTCCGGTTTCGGTGATTAACGTCATATCCAATGCCAAATGTCACTAGAACGTTCAACAAAGTACATTTGATCGACCCAAATAATAGCCCAGGACTGCATCAATAAGCGAATAAAAAATATTTCACCCCAGGTTTAATATTTTTCGATCCGTTGAATGAACAAATTTCACTTGAGTAGTGTTTGCCTTCGATCTGTGTATTTAAGATGTGAAGCTTACAGCACCACCAACCCTTCCGGCCGTATTGCAATTCACTTTGCAACAAATTTGTGCAATTACCTACACCATCAGGACAAAAAGTTCTGTTACTTAAACATTGAGAGTTGAAAAACTTACCGACGAGGAAAATTTCAATCGTTTTATTCTTTTACCGGCTACAGCGGAAGCGTGTTTACGCAATGAGGGTTGGCATGGCAATCACGGTGATAGTACCAACGCCGGAGAGCTGCTTCTGTGTTGCAACGGAGGTAGACCTCCTGCGGTACAGAAACACTTCACGTGCGGCTGCCAATGAGTCCGTACGAGTACGGCGCATGAATGCGTCCGTACGAGTACGGCGCATGAATGCCTCCGTACGAGTACGGCGCATGAATGTGTCTGTACAAGAACAGAGAATGAATACGTCTGTGCGAGTACGGAGTATGAATGCGTCCGTACAAGTACGGCACATGAATACATCTGTACAAGAACATTTTAAACATTTACTTACCACAAGTAATTTACATCAGATACAGGTTTACAACCAAATGAGGAATGACGAATCACCGGGATCAGGATAGAACGGAGTGTGAATACGTACGAGTAAGGATTGTGAATTCATCCGTACGAGTACGGAATGTAAATACGTCTGTTAAAGTATGGAGTGTAAATATGTCGGTACGAGCGCGAAAAAAGAATAAGTTCGCACTCGGACACTTGCATATAATCATCTCTGCTGTTCACGCATGTGTGTGAAGAGTGGGTTGAGGGAATTTTATCTCTACTTTGCACCTTAGGAATAACGCAGGAGTAGTTCTAAAGTGAGTTTTGCCTTAGTGAATGAGAAGAATTGACAAAAATACATCGTTGCGAGAAGTTACTGGGACAATAGAATTAATGACGGAATGAGCATGATAACACTACATTATTTGAAATCGACTGATATCAAAATTTATTGCAGGATTAGTCCCTTCAGAGGCAGAGGAGTAATTTTAATATTTTCCTGAACCCTACACCGCCGACCGTAGCGATTGCGTTAAGTTTGAAATCGCAGTTCGCTGCATTGAAAATGCTGAAGAGTTGAAGCAACTGCCCAGTCTGACGATCTTGACACGTTCCACTGAGCATAATTAAAGTGACTTTATTATTGTTATTCTTATGCAGTTCAGGGAAAAATAACGCTTCAATTTTATTTTATTAGGATCATACTTGAGATTTATTATCTCGAAAATTTCTGCAAGGAAAATCTCGAAGAATGTTCGTCATTCGCGAAGCGAGTCATCCGTTTCCTGTCGACAAAATTTTCCTTGTAGTTTCGAACGTTTTTCAGTGAATTGACCTCCACCACTATCTTTGGCCTCCCCTTCCCTCCCCGTTTCCTCCCCCCCCCTTTCCTCTCACAATTAATACAGTTGACGTAGAGGGCAGACGTACGGCTCCCTGCTCGCACCTGTATCCTGTCGCGAAGGACGTCTATGTAAAGCCTGCATCCTGCCTGCACTTTGGAATAGTCTAAAGCCTGTGGGTTTGTCTATCGTAGTCCTACGCTGTATAATGATGCACAGTTTGTTGTTTGCTTGCTTGCTTTAACGGTTCGTCGGTTGGCTTTTCCGTCCCTTTATTAGTATATTATATGAGAATGATTCTGTGAGTGTAACTCCATTTTAAGTTCATATTTTTTCATCGTGAACGGCGACGCAAGAAATTATACAAAACAAAACTGACATTTATCCGGTCTAGCCGCGCTGGCACACTGCAGTGTCGTAGATAGGATACTGAGTATCGCGTCGTAAGATAATGTTCTCTAAAAGAAATTAAATGTCTTATTTGATGGAATACGACATGTTAGTATTATGGTTACGCTAACATAGTCTGGTTATTAAAGCTGATTTTAGAACAAGCGATGAGGAATATTTCTAACCCATTAATACACGCTTCGCAGGAAAGTACCATTCATTTGAAGAGTAAGTACATCGAGACGGACCACTTTTGACGGGTTACGTATACTAGTTCATAAATAAGTTTGACTAACACCCCGAAGGTATGAGAATTTAAGCAATAATTTCTTTCCTGCAGGGTTAATGCGAGTTTAAGTAATTTTGATGAAATATGCCGTTGACAACCAAATTGCACGAGAGAAAGGCTAAAATTTTTAGAGTTTATTATTAAGAGTTTACACCCTCCATCAACGGACACGCCATAGACGTGTCAAGCTTTAGAGGCTTGACGTTGCGCTTTTCTGAGCCTCTCACGACGATTAAAATTATTTGCGCTGCGTTGGCAATTTTAGTATCATGTTGAACGTACGATTGAGTGAGAGCAGTATCCGTAATAGCTCACCTTCCCACACTCCCTCGCTTCTTACTTTCTCACGGGAGTACTACATAAAAGTAGAACACATGCTGGATGCTAGCGATTTTAAGTGAAAAGGAAGACCGAATTTCACTGTGGATCGAAAGACTGTTGAATAATATTTCTGCTTAGTGCCAGGAGCTATAAACTCAGCACCGTTTTATGTATCCAGACACTTGTGCACATGGGAGTCGCTCGGGTTTCCAATACGCTAAATTTTTAAGTATAACTTTAGGGACGGAACAATAACAAATGGTTATTACAGTATGATATCACAAATTTTTATATCGCAAACTTTGATATCGCAAGCTTTGATATCGCAAGCTTTGATATCGCAAGCTTTGATATCACAAGTTTTGGTATCGCAAACGTTGATATCACAAGCTTTGATATCGCAAGCTTTGATATCGCAAGCTTTGATATCACAAGCTTTGGTATCGCAAGCTTTGGTATCGCAAGCGTTGCCGACGCCACGATCTCAAATTTCATTGATCGTCTTCACCTCACCGCCAGCTGTTGTCCCGTCGCCCGCTCTACTGCAGTTTGTTATCTCGAGTAAGAAGATTGCGTCACACCACGTAGCGAGCTTTTCCTTTTTCTCTTGTTCCAGTGTTAAAGCAAGAATGTGCCTTTTCTTGGTGCCTCAAAAAATTGGAAAAAATATAAATGCTAGAATTTTACTTGTAAGTTCGGGTCAATGAAGTCTAAAAGCGGCCTTTCTTCAGTAGACACACGCCAGTTATAAATCTCGTACGAGGATACTACAGAAGAACAAAATTCATAGGAATAACTGACGTTTTGTACTGGTTTGAACTAAGAGGAGTTATGTAATAAAACTCAACAGCCACGATCAAATGTTTCGTAGCACAGCGTGGTACCCTGGCCCCGCCAGTCGTCTGCATGAAGAGCGACCGTAGCTGCAGCGGTTGCCGTGCGCCGGTTGTGCCCATTGCAGCAGGGCTGGTCTCAGGGAGGGCACCGTGTATGAAGTCTTCTATGTCTCAGCAAAACTTTGAAATGGTTGTTCAAGAATCATTCTAAAATGAAACTGGAATAATGATAATTGAAAATGAACATTTCTGTTGGAATTCCTTTTTTCCTGACATATGTATATGATGTCAGCACCCCTAAGAATTTGTGTTGATGCAAAAATATTTCTGGATTTGAATCAAGACTTATTCTCTTGTGTTTAGGTGTAACCTATTCTCCTGTGTTTAGGTGTAACCTATTCTCCTGTGTTTAAGTGTAACCTATCCTTCTGTGTTTATGTGTAACCTATTCTCTTGTGATTCTCTGGAAATCCCACCCCATTTTAGCATAGATTGGTGACACTACGCACTGTGCATGAATGAGAGTCACGTCGTTCCGAGGCCTGAACATTTACATATAATTCAAAGCCTTCCATTATTTACTTGGTAAGAGAAGCGCGATTTCAAGACAACGAGATAACGTTCCAGAGTCGAGAACCGGCTCAAAGTTTTTCTTAAGCCCGGACTATTAAGGTCCCGCACGATAAGCAGAACCCTAACGCCCTCCAACTTCGCGTGGAAGCTTTCCATTGAGCTCATTCCGAACACCGTCAATAGTGAAGAGAATCTTCATCAGTTTCTGGGTGGAAAGAGCTTTTCTTTTCTGCTCGTGGAAAACCGTTCGGAAAAAAAAGTTGAAATGCCCGTAAAAAGATCTGCTACCATTTAGAGGCACATCACAGGAGTATTAGAGAATTTGTACTATTTAGAATGATTTTCATTAAACTTGCGCTGCGCATTTTACGAGACCACAAATTGGATATAATAAGATCTTCGTTACTGCTACAAGTAATGAGGACTTAACTGATTCATTGATCGTTCAGTTCATGACCTTAAGAGTCCTGGTCAGGAGGTATAATAATAAATGGTCTGTATCATTTTGATCTCCTAGGCTTCCTTATTCATTTTTTGTACGTATGCATGCATTTATTCCCAGAGATTGATTATTCCTCTTCCATTTGCCTTCCTTCTCAGGGCTCACATTTATTCCTCATCGCTGCCTACCTTCCACGCCGAATATTTTCACTAGTAAGGTCCTGTGATGTCTCTTTAACCAAAAAGTAAAAAAAGCAACAATATGTAGTGAATTTGTCGGTTAAACTACCAATGAGGCGAAAACGACAGTAACGAAAGGTGTTTGGAAATTATTTTTAAAGCGTATTAAAAGTAAATGAGGCGGAGTTCCAAATCAATGCATACGGAAAATACTGCTGGATTAAATGCAGACCAAACACAGTAGTATTTTCCGTTCAACCTTCCTTATCACTTGCTTACATTTCACCTGTATCGCACGTATGTCAACGCCCGTATTGGATTGCCAGTGCTTCAATTATCTCCCGTTTGGTATTATCTGAAAAGCCTTGTGAGCCTGTCTGTTATCTTCCATCTCGTGCCATTTGGTCTGCATTTCCCGTCAACCATCTCTGCTCGTCTGGTCAAGAAGGAATTCAGTTGACCTTTGCTCTCAGTAGGGTACATAATTATAACAGATATGATAACCTACTTTCATCACAGACAGCACGAGTTTTGCACAGGTGTTCTCTACGACTGTCGCTTCCAAACACGACTAAGCCGCGCTCCAGACCTACATACCTCAGACCTGGTCCGATGCCTCCCCCAATGACACTCAGGTTGTACGTCCGCTAACAGAATTACTTATTTAGTTAATGTAATAGTTTGATGATTTTTAATGCTTAACGAGTGATACGTGCATTAACCGTTGCCTGTTTGGTACGTCAGTAAAATAGATAATCATATAAGACAAACAAAATTTTATTCCTAGACCAGCGTGCCCGATGCGTCAACATAGATGAAATTACGTAGAGATAGATATATATTTCGAAGCACACGCTGCTTGCCACTCGCTTTGAAGTCCGGAATTGAAGGCACTGCATACTCGTTCGGCAATTATATAACCGCTTGCATTCTCTGCGATTTATTCTAAATTTGATTCAATTCGAATTCTCCATGCGACGAGATCGATAGTGCATGAAATAGTATTACATTGCATGGTACGCTATGTATCCACGATACTTCTGGACATATAAACACTTGACAGCCCACAAGCGTCTTCAAGTACTCAGTAAGTATTTTTCCTCGTGCGTTTCTTTGGTGCGTGCATGTAAATACCAATAATTACACTATGGGCTTCATGATATAGACTTCAAATATCGAGGCCGGATGCCGCACCAAAAATCACAATTCTAAACACAGTACAAGCGTATCTGTAAAAGTAGTTTGACTTTTGAGTGCAAATACTCCTCACAATGATTAGTTAGAAGCCTTTAGTTCGGTGAATTAAAATTTGA
>VOMN01138207.1:0-13037 GCA_014899125.1 Orchestia grillus | reverse complement strand
GATGCAGATACCATGTGACCGGAAAATTACTGTAATTAGTGAGTGGAAGTTGTTTTAAAGAAATTGTTGAATACGTTTACCACGTGCCATATTTAATGTTAGAGTATATGAACCCATTTACTTGCAAAATTCCATACTTCGTTTCACAATTGCACTTTGTTTACTAGACTTTGTCTACTGTTGAAGTTTCAAGTTTGTTCTCTCCTAGAAATTCAATGAATGATGGATTTTAAAGTAAGCAATTACTTGTGCCCCTCATCCCCTTACCTCCTTCTCCAGTATATTAATAATTTCACTACGGCGATGTTAAAAGTCAGCACAGCACGAGCCTCTCATGAGGCATGATATAGGCACCTGGGTTTGGTACGTTGGATTTGCCTATTGATTGCTATCGGGACTGGCCCCCATGGGAGCTCTGATAGGTTACCTCAGTTATCGACAGGCCTTCGGGAATTCTCTCCTTCACGCGCACTTCGTTTCTATAAATTTCCACACCGTCTACGGTAGCTCCTCATAGTTTTTTCTATCTCTTTCTTAGGTTGCCGTTTCTATCTGCAAGGGAACCTGTGGGGAGACGCACCTTGTGCGTAGAGTTTTGTTCTCTACAGGCCATAGCAGATGGTCCTCTCTCTTCGCTCTTTGGATCACATTTCATAGGGATAGGGAACTTTGAAGTAATTAATAACCTCATTTAATCTGCGTATTGAGAGGCGGGACTACTATTCACCTTTTTACTTCAGTATTTGTGGTTGAGGTTGACAAACCTCGTTTAATTGCCGAAATTCGTGAGCTATCTTCCGAGTTTCCGAATTGCTGTTTCATGAACGAAGTATTTCCTAGTATTCCTAATCCACGAATGTTTTGCTTCATTTATTCTTCAATCTTTGGCATTGATGTAGCAGTGGCTGATAGCCATCAGTATGAAGGATGAGTGTGAATTTTACTGCATTCACGGATGAACTTCTTGGATGGTATTCAACTTTTATCAACAGTCAGATATTTAGAAAAAAGTCCCTGATAATCCAGTGTAAGATTCAACAGGGGAAATTGTTGAGAACCCAATGGCCCTTGAAGCTGAAACGATACGAGACTTATAGTATTCTCTTATTATTTTTTTGGCTGATATTTTGATATTCTAGTTCATCTGAAACGTGGTCAATAAAACGAGTTTAACACTTTCCTCTAGCATTGGGCTACGGGTGAACCAATGTTTCTGTATAAATTGTTTCTGTATAAATCGACGTTCATATTTTCATTGCGTTGAAAGAAAACTCGCATATTTGATTTGTCAAAGTGACTAAAACCGTTAATAATGCGAGTCATGAGAGAACGCGAACAAGAAGGCAGCATGCCTAAGTTCAAAACACGAAAGTGGAGCCGAATTCAAACCTCACATGACTCTGGAATAGCCTAACTATGGACCAGCCAAACAAAGATAACGTGTTAAACGAGGCCAATATCAATTTCATTTTGGCATTATCATGCGAAAAACTGATAATGAGCTATGGGACCTGGCAGGAACAGTTTTGGGGCACTGTTAGGTTACCTAAGCTATAGCTAGGTCTTTAAGATTTGTGCCTTTCGCACCCACTTGGCTTTCTTCAATTTTAACATCTTCGTTATCTCGCTGTCTCTCCTTAGTCATTTTTTCCTTTTCCTTCTTAACTCACTGTTTCTATTGACAAGGGAACCTGCGTATGGAGTCACCGTATTCTACAGTCTATGGAAAACCGTCCTTTTCTTGCGGTGCGACATAGTCTGAATCACTCTAGTCCATCCTACCACCATTGCTACGGTGCTTTATCTCGTTAAAATCACAAGGACGCCAAGAAGAGGCTCGATGTTAGTGCTGCTCTCAGTTCTGGCTGTTTAAATCTAGGGGGAAATTAAATTCTCAGATTTTTTTTTCATTAAGTGGTACTTAACTGCAAGTATAAATAAGAATTGTTTATTAATAGCTTGTGCCTCGTTTTTGTTCATTAAGGTTTATCTCTTTGAATTTTATTTTCGCTGGGGTGGAGCACGTTGCTTGCTGTTAAACTCCTCAAGAAGAGCTAGTGGCAGGTATATTTCCCAACATGCTTCTAGGTCCCTACGTTTCCAAAGCTCAACGTCATTTGTGCTGCTGCATCATGTTCTGATGACGGCTCTATTGACGGCAGGACCGCTGAAGGCCGATGTTTACCGAGATTGATTAGTGAACTGCACTTTCACAGTGACGAGCTGTGGTGATCTCTCGTGGCTATTTATATGTTCGTAAGACTAGATGAGAATAAGAATAAATTTTGATCCAAGCGTTGGAGTTATTTGGCGTGCGTTGTAAGGGTCTCACTTGGCTTAATCGTGGGACGTGGCGTTCTTCTCTGCTGCCCTCTGAGTTGGCACTGCACGCCTTAGTTTAGAAGTAAGATGAGTGCTTCAAGTTTTCATTTCTATTCTTTTGCACAAGAGATGGCCGGAGATTCGTTTCAGCGCCCTCTTGCGTAGACGCAGATTCTTTTGCTGGTTTATTCCTCTCTCATTTTTATGATTGGTGACTGGAGGTGAATCAGATTTATCAGAGCTTTACTATTCGATCTAGCGAGTCCCAGGGCTTCTGTTAACGATACAAGCCGTCCCCGCTTTTACGTACACCCACTGCTCCTGATGTTGCTGTTAACGTGAGGCGTTAAAGTACACTGAAACGTAAAAAACGTGACTGAAAGGACAGAATATAGTTAGTGCCGTTAATTAGAGTTACTATTCATAAAACGGGGCAAATGTGAGGCGCGAATTTAATGTTGAAGCGCGGCCGACCTGTATAGCATGAATGTAAATAATAACATAATTCTTTTGTCAGGAAGTATTTTTTAAGGCCTTGACAAACGTACATTTTCAACTGAGTGCATTTATTGTTGTGGAAATTCAACGTCTTTGAATTTTTTCAATTCAGGATTTCTGTTGAAACATATCCGATCTGATCATCTTTTAGCTTCGTTTGATGACGCGTAGCCTGTTGCCTGGTTTGATGGACGCATAGTGTCCACCGAGCCACATTTGACGTACACGCACTCGCTACAAATGTGTGTAGTAGGCGTCCTTTTCCCTGCGAAGCATCCGTGTATTTTTGACATTATTTCCGAGCCGCCAGCCCAGGTTCTGTGCTTCAGTTCTCCCGCTTGCGGTGTAAGGGTTCATCTCTGTCCTTAGCAAGGGAACTGAATTGTTTGTGCTTAAGTTGCTTTTGATTGTAATGTTTCTATTGGATATTTCGGTTTGCAAATTGTCAATTGTACAGAGTCTATTTTATAATAATTTTTTCAACGTGGTGTGTATAATTCGAGCAGTTTGTTCACCTGGGCTCAAGGTTTGACAGCTCCGAAGCTTGATTCATTTTCCCAGCTGGCCTTCATGGAAAATTGCCTCGGAAATTATTCTAGCAGTCTGCGTTGGGCCTGCTCAATTTTGAGGCTAGGTTTAACAGTCTCACTTTTGAATCAATTTGTATTCGCCACTTTGGAACTCTTTAACGGTCGGAAAGAGTCACACTTGGTTGGGGTAGTCACACGAGTTATTAAATGAGTTCTCGGCTACCTGGAGCTTAATTACTAATGCTAGGCAAGGTTTTTATCAACACAGACTTTTTTCCGGTTTTCTCATGAGCGCAAATATTTAAGTGTATGTTGCAAATAATTGAATTTTTACACTGGCGCAACGAGATGAAGCAACTGTGGGAGTCCATCGTAAACTCAGAGAAAGTAAATGAACTCAACTGCAGCAAGCTGAACTCCAAAAATATATGCAAAATCAAAGAAGTAATGGAACTCATACATATGCAATCTGCTCTTCCCGTGCAAAAAAACATATACGTAGTCGTCGCTTGAGCGTTTGAAGAAACTAAAATGACCATGAATGCCGTTTGAGCCGTGCTAGCGAGGGCACTGATGATTTGTTTCATCTATTAAATTACGTTCTCATTTTCATAAACGGAGTAAAGTACGTCATCTCAGCTAGAAAAAGTGTGGGATCATTTGGAAGCGAGTTCATGCAGTGCGTGTGTTGCGGTCGACGTCTACAGCGGTCGATCAACCCCCTTAATTAAGCATAGTGAGGTCCGTTGCCGATCGTTCGTGATGGAGCAGCACATCACGTGTTTGATCTTGCAGGGCATCGGTCTTACAGGACACGGACGTGCATCTAGGCATATCCTTCTGATTGAATTCCTCTTTACTGATGCCGCGTGCGGACGAATATTGCTTTAAATTCCTGCACATTTGTCCACTGCGTACATTGAGGCCTGGAACGCAATCATTCCGAGAGTCGTCCTGCTCAGGCTAGGCCTTCGTTTGTATTCAAAACCCAAGCCGCTTATTGAGAGATGATGCCCTTCAGGAGGCGTAGGATAGGCCATTGAGTTGGGTTAGTAAGGCTTGTCTACCCTATGCAATGGGACTGGTGTCCCTAGAGGGACAATGTTAGGGTACTTCAGCTATAGATAAACCTTCCGGACTTTCATTATTCACGCCCACTTAGTTTCTTTTCATTTTCACACCTACTTCGCAATACTTCTTTGCTTTTTCTTTATTTTTATTCCTAATTTGCCGTTTTTATGTGCAAGGAACCCTGTATGGGAACACACCTTGTGCATAGATTATCCGTTTTCTGTAGTCCATAGTCAATAGGCCTCTCTTTTTCGCTGCGACATAATCTGAGTCACTGAAGCACTGCAATCTGTACCAGAAATTCTACTACTGCCACTATTTGAGAGATGTCGTAAAATCATTTTCAATTCAGCACGTTCACCGCCACTTGAACCACTTGTACGTCCAGTGTTATTTGATAGTTTCAGCTCAACTGTTATACAGCAACGTTTAAATTTCGGAACAGACTTAATCAACAAGCCTAACATTCGCGGTGGCGGCGAACGGGTTTGATGCAGAAGCGCTGCTGTGCGTAGATGTCATGATAGAGTGCAGGGTAACGCTTTGTTGTCACGTTTCCTGGGACGATGCCTCTTTTCCAGGAGTAAGATGCCCAGCGCTACGGCATAGAGCAGGGAACGTGTTACTTGCGTCCCTCGGGTACAGGGTCGCACGCTGGTGGACCTTCGCTGGACAGGGCGTCCTAGTGTGTCGCTCTGATCATTGCGACTGTCATGCCACGTCTGATATTTCTCAATCAGAGCTTTGAGTGCTAGAAAATTTTTATGCTCCACAAAGGCTTGGTATTGACCCTTTACCTCCGAATTAATTTCTCACGGTAAACAAAGTTTTTTTGGTACATTGTTTATCCTTTTGAAATCAAAAAGAAAAAAGTTAACTGCAACAGGTACTTCAAGCATTATATATGTAACAAGACATTGAAAGATGTTTTAATCCCATTGAAGTAGTGTTAAAGAATTTAAGGGTTCAATTTACATCTGACCTTAGGTTAACATCAGGACACAGATCTAACGTTAATAATTTCAGGAGCCGTGAAGTCTTCTCTGTCCCCGTATTCTAACTGGCTGGGTAAAATTTCTGCGGAGCTGCGCCAGCTGCTGGGGTCCAAATATCCGGCCAAATGGCTTTGTAATTAAATTTTTACTTTACGAGCAAAGAGCTTGCTTATGGCTATTCTGCAGTAGTAGAGCTGTTCAGTTCTAAACTGAACCTCGTCGTGTGCGTCCTGAAAGAGCATCTTCTAAGGGTAGACCTGCAGTAGGATAGCCCATAGGCTATTGGGTTAGGTTAGTTAGATTTGTCTGTCCTGTGCTATGGGTCGTTGTCACTGGTAGTTTAATGGAGTTTTAGTTTTCCCACGGGAACAATCTTCGGTTAAATCAGCTTTAGCTAGGTCTTCGGGGATTTTATCTTTCATGTTTACTCTGCTTCTTTCCATTCTCTGTCTTTTTCGCCGATTATCCTATATCTTTTCTTCTTGTTTTTTTTTATTCTTTCTTTACGTGCTGTTTGTATGCGCAAGGAATCTAGCGTGGGAATTCATCTGTGAATAGATTCCACGTTTTCTTAAGTCAATACTAAATAGTCGTTTCTTCTCGCTCTCTTTGGATCACATTTCCCTCGAGTAAGGAGCTTTAAACCAACTAGTAATCGAAGCAAATCCTGACCAAGGTTATTTCTTCTCTCGTGCAATTTGTACGTGTGTTCTCGTACAGTGCAACATATACCCAGTCAAACATTTGGCTCGGCATTGGGGCTAGTCACGAGTAACCACCCCCATACTCGCAGTGGTCTTACGCCCTTAACTGCGAAGCGGCTGTGCAGAAATGTCCAATTTGGGGCTGGTATTATTCACTCAGCATCTGAGTTGCCAAGGCCTCGACATGCGCAGCTTCACCGAGAGCTCCTGCTCTAGCTCGCCTCAAGTTCTGACCACACGGTCTGGCGGCGCTGTCCTGCACAGCCTCTGTGCTGTACGGTTCTGGACGGACGACGGAGGCCGCGTGTATTTTGTCTCACGTGAATTTGTGCCGTCCTGCGCAGCGATAGGGTACGCTCGGCGGCCTACCCTCGAATTCCTGCGGTGATCTGGCCCGTCGCGGGCTTCACTGCCGAAATCACCCTCAATACCGGGCGGAATTTTCAGCTGGGGGTACCTGCTGGATAATGGTGATCATTTTTCATAATCTATAAAGAAGACCTTGCACTAAAAAGGTAATATTTGCTCTGAAGGTAAAACTACTTTCAGAGAAGTATGATGTTGTAATTTTATGTGTCTACATTATGGGTTACACATTATCTTCTTTCAGTGAAAAAATGCGGCAACAGGCGCGAGTCAAGTAGCCCATTATTGAGTTTCTACTGAGGTCCTAAAAAAGTATGATATTGCCAATCGTAAACGTAATTACCGTGTGCAAAATAGATGCTGTCAGAAGAGGAGTAAAATACTTCATGAGTGCAATTCTATGGTGCACGGCGATCAGCGACGAAATTGGAGTAGCTTGAAAAGTAACATTGTACTGAAGCCCACAATACTTGGGAGTGTTTACCTCCGAGGGAAATGTATTCCGTAATTTCTTGGTTTCCCAAAATGGGATTTTAATACACGTGTCATTAGAAATTAGTGATGCTTGGATACGTTCTCAAGAAGTTATGTTTTCTGAAAGTTCATCATTTTTGCATGATTTTGTTTTCGTGGATGGAATGGGAGGAGACATTTCGTTCCGCATCATTGGATCTCAGCGCTTGAAAGTTGCGATGTACAGCGCATGCGTGATCAGTGGTGTAGAAAAATTGAATTTCTAGAATCGCTTACAGAAGAAGTGTAACTCGGAGTGTAGCTTTAGCATAGCCATCAAATCATAAGTAGAGAAAGCCGTGAAAATTTCATTTTGTCTGATCGAGCGAAATTTACGATTTCGAATTCATGCTGGATAATTTATAAATTTTAGCGCGGTGATTCGTTACAGTTTATATTCACATTATAGATTAAATAGGTTATTTTTTATGTCTCAACACTAAATTCGAGTAAATTATTCGAGATTTAATTCCTCTTGTACTTGAAGCTGAGGACTCGGTTACATGAACAACTGTTTGAGGACAGCCACGCGTACGTCGAGCGCAACGCTCTTATCTGAGAGGTGAGCGACGGCGTCCCTCGGGTGTGCCACTTCTGCACCGATTTATCGATGGCGACTTTTTCTACGACTCATTTCGCAATTACCTTTCGTTTCGATTCCTTTTACGAGGTAATTCTGCCACTTCATACGTCCGTGCGGTGATTATGTTCGGCATAAACTATGTTTATTGCCAGATGGCAGTGATAAAAAAGTGAGAATTTCGACTAGTGTTGATTTTTAGGAAACGAACGCGTTAAAAATAAGCTCCGATCTATCCCACGACGAGCATTTTAAAGGAGTCATTATCTGAGAAAACTTCTTGACGCCGCTTTTTACTTGGTCTCGTTCGTTCGCGATGCATTTGAATGCATTGCTTTTTTATCGGGATTTAGTGGCCGTGATCCCTGGACAGCGTATAAAGAGCAGAACAGAACACATGATGCATGGCTCCTCGTAAACGGTTGAGTTAGAGGCTCAAAGAGAGGGCGCTGCTAGCCCCAGGAAAACGCTTAGCATTTAATAAGCATGGCGGTGTCGGCTCAAGAACAGCGGATCATTGACTTACGAAGCGAAGTTTGAACTTTGTCATAACCTGACCATGCAGAGTTCGCATTAAGGCGTACGTGTTTCTGGAGCACCGATAGATGACTTCTACAGTGAAAGTTTAGCTCTACCCATATCACCTCGAGGCGTGTGAGGTTAAAAATCGCCCTATGGATTTGCTGAATGTTCGGCGCTGCACACGATCTTCCTTTGTACTTTTAAATGGCTCGTCTGAATGTAAATGTGGCCATCCTCGTCAGAATGCTATGAAGTCGAGCACTCTGTTCGATTATAATCAAAGCAAGTGTTATTTGTCGTAGATCCCTCCTACATTTTTTAAATTGAAAAACTGAGGTTCAGTTTATTAATGATAAATCGCTCTGTTTTGTTGATTCTTCAACTTTTTTACCAAAGTGATGAACTACCGCTGCCGAACTCTTTTCAAACGATGACGATGGTACAACCCGGCATTATCAAATTTACTCTCCCTGTAAGATTTACTGGCGTAGCTTTTTGCTCGCTCGCATGACGCATGACGAAGACTCCTGGAAACGAGCTGTAAAGAAATTCATTCCTGGAAGGCGAGACGTTCACACGAAAATGAAATCGGATGAGGCTATTGGCATGGCAAGGAAAGAACAGAATTCAAAGAAGGACATTAACAGAGCTGAGTTCATGCTCGATTTTGGGGTTCACACGTAATAATGAAGGGATCTCTCGATGCAATAGGATTTGATTATTCTTTATTAGTTTCAGAGATGTACTAAGAGCGACGTACTGATAAACAAGGATGAAATTTTTTTTGAAAATGGGCTGTGGAAATAAACCAAGGAAATTCTTGCGGAAGGAACAAAAATAAGGATTGACCTAAAAATCTTGAAAACTCCTTAAACAGTGCTCACAGGAATCTTTACACAAAGGCCACCCCTAGACATGTTTTCGAATTTAATTATAACTTGATCCGGTTTGGCTTTAAGAATTGAAGTACTAGTTTGAAAATGCTTCAACCCATTTGTGTCTGTGTTGTTCTCGATAAGTTGATCCGGTGTGGCTCTAAGAATTGAAATACAAGTTTGAAATGCTTCAACCCATTCGTGTTTGTGTTGACCTCGATCAGTTGATCCGGTGTGGCTTTAAGAATTTGAAATACAAGTTTGAAAATATTTCAACCCATTTGTGTTAGTGTTGTTCTCGATAAAGCCTAGCCCTTCATAACGTGCCTGGTGCGCGCATTGGCTGACGGCAATCCCTTGCAACTGATAATCTCACAAAATTTTCTCTAGCATTAACAGGTCACGGATTTCTTTGGTTGACAAATAACCGAACGCTGGTGAACTCCTACTAGTAATTTCAATCTAAGCTCCCGCATTTAGCAATGTCTACGTCGGGAATTGTGCCAAGGAAGAATTTAATGGTTGAGATACATATCAATACGAGTATGCTGCTGTCAGTACGAAGAGCTAGCCAATAATTAACATGACTTCCTACACTCACCAATGAGCGATTTATTCCACCAGAATGATCAGTGCTTTCACTCAGGTCAGCACCATCGTCCGCCGACTTGACCACAATTCTTTCGAGAAGGACTGCGTGCAATCAGTGCAATTCGTTAAAAGATATTTAAAATTAGTATTTGTGCTTGGAACTGAAATGATTAAACAAATTTCTGATTTCTTTATCTGACGACACTTCTTAAAAAAATTCAGAACTCCTTTATCTAGTATCCGAGCTTAAAGACCAACGATACAGATTTTGTGCTCGTTTTAAGGCTTGGTTCATTCACTATCACAGTTCCTTGGCTCGTTGAGGCTGCCTTTACCTTTTTTACGACCCCATGCGCGTGTCCCCCAGTATTTTTTCTATTCGAGAAAAATTTGTTCCTCACTAAGAATGCATACATGATTGTTATGATTTCAATATTTAATGATAAAGGCGAACAAGGCAATCTTTCGCTTTACTCTTTGAAAATTCCTCACTTTCTCAAGAACGCGTTCGCATTTATTGCTTTAGATGTGAGGGGCGAATTTTTTGTTAATCATTTATGCCCCTTGGCACCATGAGCCAATGCCATCACACTCCGGAAGTCTGGCTACAAGGAGATAATAAAAAATAAACCCATTTACTTCTCTCCAAGTGAAGGATTTTAAATCGGCAGGGTTACTTTAGATGAAAAAGTGGGGTTCTGTGGAGCCATTTAGTTATGCACATTCATTTAGTTGCGTGTAACTGTCGCCATTAAGGAATGCTTTGACTGAGAATTGAATCTCTGCTTGAATGAAATAATATTGGCTAGATTTCACACTTTCCGTGCCATGCTTTTCGTCGAAGTACTCTTTTGTTTATTTGTTGATGAAGTGTAAGAATGCGAGGCCACAAGAAAGGTCGTACATTTTTTCCTTTCATAGTTCGCATTTTTTCCGGTGCGTGTCACCGCTTGACTATTTGAGATGTTCGACTGGGATGGAGTTGCTGATCATCACGCATATTTCATCGCAATTCGACAAACACGATGCCTGAGTACGAACTTAATTTCAGCGTTACTCTGTGTGAAGCATCTTTACCGCATGCAATGAACTGCCTTCCTCGATTCCGTGAGAAAATTTTCTATTATAGAGTGGAAATGAAGTGAACTGTCATATTTGTTTCCCATCTCACGTTGGTGCGGTGTTGTCATTGAAATGTTGACATGGCATCAATTAAGACTGCTAATGGGGAGATTTTGAAACAGGATAGGAGTTATTTTGGGAATAATTATTTTTACTCGTAATATAAATTTTTTGAAATAGAATAGAAGTTTCGTTAGTAATAAACATTTGTATCGGTATATAAATAAATTTGAAATCAGAATATCAGTAGCATGTATAATTATTATTGATATCACTTGAATAGAAATTGGGGAACAGAATGTGAAATTATGGATTAATATTTATAGCACTAAATTAGAAATTTAGGAGCAGAATATCGGTTATATTTTCTTATATCGATTTCACATTTACTCTGCCCAAAAGCTTTGTAAGTAAATCAATATGGCGTCACAAATTGTAGTTTACAGCTATTTCACCTTCGATTATCGTTACTCTCTTGCCTTTTATACTGGTAGATCAGTGTTAATATTCAACTAAATTAAACAACGGTCGGAATTCTTTATTTATTTCACAATTCTAGAACATTGGCTTCTAAAATAGATCAGCGTTATTACCCAGCCGCGTTGAACGCGCATCCAAGTCCAAATTTTGTTGCGAGAGCAGCTTTGGTTTTTGTAAACCACAGGACACCAAAATTTCAGCGCACCACAACTTACAGCCTCGCTTCTTGGATCAATTTCGAGACGCGTTGACGGCAAGCAACACGTCAGTGGGGCACAGCCCTGACACGGCCTCGCACGCACGTTTGAGCGAAGCGAGTCTGTGGGACGAGGTGCGCTTGATGAAGCCGTCGCAGTCGCGCCGCCTCTAATTGAGGGCTCCAGCAGAACTTAAATGTTTTACAGTCTCGCGTTGAGACCGACGGAGCTCGTAATTGGAACCTACAAAGTCTTTTGTTGAGATAAATGTTTTTCTTCAATAAAGACGGTACCGGCGCGGGTGCGTGTTCAGCCTTAACTGAAGTCATTAGAGAGCAACTGAAGTGGTGTCCAGGTGACCTCTTTATATTCAGGGCCTGTGTGCGTGGTGGGTTCTCCGAGGAAAGTACCTACCGGCTTGAATCTCTTCATTCTGTTTGTTCACACTCGCTAGGTATATGCCTGAATACTTGCGCACATGAATATAATACATTCAAATATTGAATATTGTACTGGAATATTGTATATTCAAATATTGAATATTGTACTGGAATATTGCATATTCAAGCATGCCAATGATATTTTTCGGTCACTTCGATGCCTAGTGAAACCAGAAGCTCAGTCCATCCTCCCCGTTGTCGCTTTTAAAGCTGGATTAAATTTGGTTTGAAGGACGGCTCTTTCCCGTACGGTAATTCTCATTGCAAGGAATTGAATTGTTGCACGAGTCTGCTCGAAGATGGGTTGTTGGCATACTAAAACTATGTACTATATATTTGTACAGTTGAATGAATACCTATGACGAGGTGGTACGCTTTTTCAAATGTCCTCATTCAAGCCATGGTGCAATACATACCATTTTTAGAATCAGGCTCGCGAAGCAAATCCTAAACATTGCAACCTAATTCGGGCGGCAATTTCTGGAATTTTGATTGCCTAAATGTTCATTATTGCGGGTGTTTTCGACGATTTTTGTTCCTGATTTGTTGCGAAGAAATTTCTCGTACGTAACACTATGTAAAATTTAGAAGTATGTTTGGGAATAACCGATATGAACTGAGAAATTAAGCGAAAGTAGCCCATCCAACGACGCAAATTTATGTTTATCTTGGCCTTTAATTGAGCCATAAGTTCATCAAGATCCTTCGCATGGGCGAGCATAATTTTCATCCAATAAAGCTACTATTAAGCTAGTAATAAATAAATAAGTAAATAAATATAAACGTATTTTTTACAATTACCTAGTGTACCAAGTAATTTGTTAGCCCCAGTATCTTCACACAAGAAGTAAGGAAAAAGAACACTACGCTCTAAGTTGCTACCGTAGTTGCTTCGTCTACTCACAAATTCATTCCACTCCTTTTGTATATATAAATGCGCGTAGATGTATAGCTTACTCTCTATTTTTTTCATTGAGCGGTCATGCAATTTTTAAAGTTCCATGTCATGCTTGTAGCTGAGCTAGGCGCAGTTAGCTTGGTGAACCGTGAACGACCACGAAATCTTGTATCCAGCGTCGCGGCTTCGCTTTCTGTTAGTGAACTCCGTCGCACAGCAGGTCTGGAAGTATTTTGTCTTCGTGCGATAAAGTTGCTGGGAGGATCTTTTCAGATATGCGTTGGCTATGAAATTTTGCGGAACCAAATAGGAAATTGATGGAATCAATTCAGA